>JADRCD010159189.1:0-17517 GCA_019843815.1 Montemys delectorum | reverse complement strand
GGGGGGTCTCTGGGAGGAATGGGGGTACAAAAGGGAAACAAGAATGTGATTTAATTCTATTTACTTAAAATATGTTTTTAAATGTTAACAAATTCAGATAAATTGAAATCATGTAACTTTTCCCATCATAATGCAATAAAAGTTTAAAAATAAATAAATAAATAAAGTGAGGCCATTCCAAGCATAGCTTATTCTAAATCTGTGCATTTGACTATTTAGGGTAGAGTCAACCGCTGTGGGCAGTGATACAGGGTATGTACTATAGCTGCCTTCACTGAGCAAGTAAAGCTATTTCTGTCTTACTTAGTGCCCTGAGGACAAAAGTACACATTGAAGCAATGTGGCAAATGTAAAGATTTTACATTTTCCAATAAGCAATATACTCAAGAGACAAAGTGCTCCCTTCATATTTTGTAATTTTTTTTCTATATTCTTGAAAGATGCCATAATTTTTCTTTTTCAAGACAAGGTCCTGTGTATCCCAGGTTGGCCTCAAACTTGCTGTAAAGCCAAAGATGAGCTGATCTTCCTGCCTCTACCTCTCTAGTGCCTGGATCACAGGCATGTCCCACCATGCCCCATTACTGTAGTTATGGGAAATGAATCTAGTACATGATCAGCAAGCATTCTACCAACTGAACTACCTTTCTAGCCCAGCACAGTTTTTTTCAGACTTACTCATCTTTATTTTCTGTGTATGAGTGTTTACCTGCATGTAAGTATGTGAAGCATGTGTATGTAGAGCCTATGAAGGCCAGGAAATGGTGTCGGATCCCCTGGAACTGGAATTACAAGCAGTTACGAGTGCCGTGGGAATACTGGGAGTGAACCAAGGTCTTCAACAAAGCAACAAGTGCTCTTAACTATTGAGCCATCTCTCCAGCCCCCAGCACAATCATTTTCTAAGAGTAAAATCCAGCCAGAGGTGGTAGCATATGCCTTTAGTGTGCACACTCAGGAAGAGATCAGAGAGTCAGAAGTTCAAGTCATCCTCAGCTACAGCAAGCTTGAGGTCAGGCTAGATGTGAGACCTTGCTCAGTGACAGTATCAGTGTCACAAAAGTGACAGAGAAACCATAACATATATACAGCCATGCACACATACAGTAGTCAATCTCTTAATGGTCTGGGTGTAAACTGGTTTGTTTTCTTGTTCTAACGATCAAATTTTTGTGCATACAAAACATGTGTTCTTAGGGTATCTCTAGCCCAGTTTTTTGTTTTTAGTAAAAATTGTGAGCTCTAAAATTTGCACTATTTAAAATGCTCAGCTAACCAAAAACAACAGATCAGCTCTTAAATAGAAAAAGAAAGGGAAAAATAATCAAACTGAGAACCATATTCCCAACCAAACATAAATTAACTAACCCAGGGGTTTTGTTCTTTAGCAGCCTTTATCTTATAAATTCACACACTAAATCAAGGTCAGAATAGAGTAAGGAAAACACTAATCAGAGTTGATAAAAATCAAAGTAAAGTGAATTAGAATATTACTTACGATAAAAGAAAGGAACAAACTCCACTGTGAGAGAAGCCGGTTTGTATTTCTGTCTGCTCTTTTCAACAGAACTAAGGGTTCGTCTGTCATTAGAAAAGAAGTCAGTAACAAATTACAACATGAGCAAGTAAAGATGGCACAATTTAAAAAACAATTATAAGCAAATTTAACATTCTACTTTTGGTTTATATGCTGAATAAAAACATCCTCAGGACTAGTGCAATGTTCAAAAATGAGTTAAAACAGTAATTTAAGTGCTAGCCAACTAGAGAATTTTTTTTATAAATCTCTTTATTTTTGATTTCATAAATTAAGTCTTTTTTATTATGTTTATAGTGTTCTGCCTGCACATATGCCTGCAGGCCAGAAGACAGAAGAGGGTATCACATCCCATTACAGATGGTTGTGAACCACCTTGTGGTGGCTGAGAATTAAACTCTGGACATCTGGAAGAGCAGCCAGTGCTCTTAACCTCTGAGCCATCTCTCCAGCTCCAGAATGTTTTTTATTATACATGGTGATAACCAAGTCAAGTCTCCAAATATTTAGGTATTTAAAAACAAGCCAGAATTTAAATTTAAATCAGCAGAATAATGTGCATAGTAGTCCTGGCAAAGTGACAGCTAAGACAATGACAGCATCACCTGGAGACTGCAGAAACTAGAGACTGAGAGATTGTGTCTTACTGAGGTTTTATTCAGCTATAATGGGTCTAGATCTTTAAGTTCCCTCACTTTAAGGATGTAGATCCAGTGTGGGATGGGATTACTTTTTAAATGAAAATTCCAGGAATTTTCATGAATATTTTCTATAAACCTTAACAAGGCTAATACAAAGTATATATGCTTTTACTGGGAACATTTCAGTTCAACACAAAATAAAGTCACTTAGACAGCCATAGTGATAAAAAGATTGAAGAATAAAGCTTATTAAACCAATAATACTTTCAACTAGTGGAATGATAAAAAATAAAATAAAAAAAAAACAGGAATTTTTATCATGCCTTGGAAATTATATTTAATATTATTAAAAACAACATAATGGAAAATATCTAAAACTACCTATAAATTTTGCACATCTATAGGCTACAGGTATATACATACACAGTCTCTCTCCTAGTATAAAAGTTCTTTTGGGGGGATTTTGCTTGGTGCTTTCTCACAATTAGCTTTGGACTAACTAACTATTCATAGCCTAATTACTATGTTCAGTCAAAGAAACTGAAATCTGAATCCCTTAATTTGCCATTTGCCACTAAAGCAGCTCTATTACTGAAGGATTTTTTGGTATATTAAACAGAATATAAAGACAGCTTCAAGTATAATTCCTGGTGAAACACCATATACAATTATTAACTGTTATAGTTTAGTGTATGCTCTCTTCTCTCTGTGGCCACCTTACAAGTACTATATGACAGACATGCTATTCAAAATTTCTCTTTGTTCAAGATTTCAAAAAATGTAGGTGTTTTTAACAAACCTCTTTACTCAATTTGCTTTAGTTTGTTATGAGAACTACTGTTTTATGTATCTTCTCTCCCTTTACCACGTTTAAGTTCTTTTTGTTCTGATTTCCTAAAGGTTTCTTTAAACGCTTCTGTCATGTCAGACTGACAGTTCTTTATCTACTTTGGTGACTATAGAGAAAAGAATCAACATGACTGTTTCAAACTGAGTACATTTCCTTAGATCTTCACTGCTGAGTACAACAGGTGGAAAGAGAGGGGCAGCAGAAGTGGGAGAGAGACACAATTTTCCTCACAGAATCTCTAGTGTACAAATCAAAATAGAGGAAAACTGAGTTGTTGGGAACTGAAATGATAAATTACTAGAAAGCCTACACATGACGAAGAGTTGTGTGCCCTTCTGCATCCTTAAAGTCTTGACAAGAAGCAGTCATGGTACTGCTTGCCAAACTACTGCTATGACAACAGTTCTTGTATTCTCATGGTAGAGCTGAACATGGTCTCTTTGTGGTAGATGGGGACATGTAATCAGTTCTGGCCAACAGTACATTCAAAATGAAAATAATATGCTGGGTAGCATGAAATAAATAAATAAATAAATAAATCTGATTTTAAATCTGCCAATGTACAAGTTCCACCATTTTCTTTTCACTTTCTCACAGTAACTAACAACATGAGATGTTGGCTGTCCTGTGCATTTGACTGACCAGGATTAATAGAGGTTTCTATCTACACACAAAAAGACAAATGGGAAAACAATTTTTCAGAAATAGGAACTGGTATGGAGAGATGCTGCAGCAATAATACTATGCTGCATGTAATACTATACCTGAGGTCTGGAGTTCAATTCCTATTAACCACATCTATATGTTCACAACCATTGGGACTCTAGACCCAGGGGATCCAAAGTCTCTTATTCCTGAGGGCATGCATACTAACACATGATAAAAATAATTTTTTAATTTTTTTCTTGGCCGGGCGGTGGTGGCGTACGCCTTTAATCCCAGCACTTGGGAGGAGGAGGCAGGCGGATTTCTGAGTTGGAGGCCAGCCTGGTCTACAGAACGAGTTCCAGGACAGCCAGGGCTATACAGAGAAACCCTGTCTTGAAAAAAAACAAAAAAAAAATTTTTTTTCTTTAAAAATAAAACAGATGGCATAAACAAGAAATACACCTTTGTTATTCTAAAACCTTTATTTGATAGTACAGATAATTTAGTCTATCTTAAGCAATGCAAAAATCTTTATGGCAGGAAAACTCAAAGAAGTTCTCCTAGAAAAAGAGAGGTATTCAAGTTCAATACATAGGCAGAGTACCTATTTAGGGCCTTCCCACTACTACTTAGACAAAATCTCTTAACACAATGGGATTAATTTCATTAACCTGGAAGATGTTTTTAGTTGAGATTAATTGGTAGATTTGTGAACTCTGAATGAGTACAGCATATTTTCTTCATAGAGTGACAGAAGGCAAAAACAAAAAAAAAAAACAGCAAATAAACCCCTCAGCATCAGAAATTGCTGTGTTGGGTTTCATCTGCACTTCTGGCTTTCCCAAGCGTCTGCCTGTTTCCACAGGTTCAATTTGATCTATCTCAAGCCTGTTCACCCACATATCAGACTTGGACTTGCCAGGTTCCCTGCTATGTGAGCTAGTATTATATGAAAATTAAATGCGGGTTGGAGAGACCACTCAAAGGTTAAGAGCACTGACTGCTCCTCCAGAGGTCCTGAGTTCAATTCCCAGCAACCACATGGTGGCTCACAACCATCTGTAATGGGATCTGATGCCCTCTTCTGGTGTGTCTGAAGAGAACAATGGTGTACTCACAGACATAAAATAAATAAAATCTAGATTCTGAATATAAGAAAAAAAGAAAATTAAATGCTTTCTTGCTCTCTGGTCATTTTGGTGGCTGCTCTTGGTTGAAGGGCTGTCTGTCCCACACTTAAGGCATGAAGATGGGAACCCTAAAGATGAAAAAGTTTTGGGAGTCAGTCAACTCTAAATCTAACTTGTCATGAAAAGTGGAGAGTGTGTGATGGACTAGGAACAGACTCTAAAAGTGGTCACAGAGAACAAAATGAAATCAGTTATCCTCACCAACTGCCCAGCCTTGAGGAACTCTAAAATACAACAGCTTGCATGTCAGCCAAAACTGGTGTCCATTCTACAGTGGCAGTAATACTGAACTGGGTACAACATGAAGAAATGTCCACAGAATACCGAGTACACACACTGGCCCTCGCTGAGGCAGGGAATTCTGATATCATTAGAAGCATGCCAGAGCAGACTCGTGAGAAGTAAACCAGGAAAGGTTTTCTTTGACAAAACTAGACAGAGCCTGTTTAAAAAAAAAAAAAAAAAATTCGAATTCCAATAGACATATAACTCATATGTCCATCAATGCTTTTTCTCTGGAAAACTTTAACTTATATAATCAACTTTTTCAAAATACAAAGTTAAAAACAAAATGAAGGGCTAAAGTGATGCCTTAGCAATAAATAACATATGCTGTTCTTCCAATGGACTGGTGCTTGATTCCCAGCACTCAAATCATGGCTTACAACTGTCTACAACTGCAGCTCAGGGGATCCAATGCCCTCCTCAGGCCTCTGCAAGCACTGCATGTAGTATGTAGACATCTGTGCAAGTAAAGCCCCATACACATAAAACCTTTTAAATGTAATTTTAAAAACGTATAAGGACAAGACTCTTCTGTTAAATAACTGGAGTACGCATCGTTGAAGGTTTTACACTGGTTGTGAACTCAATTTCTGGGCAAGCTTGTAAGAGGTTTTCTAGATTAGGTTCAGATGAAAGACCTACCTTAACTGCCAGACTGAAGAAAAGGGAGAGAGTGAGCCACGCACTAGAATTTTATCTCTCTCTGTTTCTTGACTACAGACCCAGTGTGACTACCTACACCTCAAGCTTCTCTGTAATGGTTTCCCTGCCATGATGAACTACACCCTCAAACCCATACCCAAACTCAACTGGGTATAGTTTGAGTCCAAATGAACCCATCCCAGTCAGGTAGTGGGAGCGAATGCCTTAAATCCCAGCACTCAGGACAAGATATCCTCAACTATGTATTTGAAAATGACTTTGAACTTCTGATCCTCCTGACTCAACCCTCTCAAGTGCCAGGATACATTCTGTTAATAAAATAGATTATATGGAACATATGAGATGAGGTCTCAGCTTGTATAAATGTTCTCTGTTATAAACTCTTCAACATCATGCTATAGTAGCTATTCAAAATGCAAGTACAGGGGCTGGGGAGATGGCTCAGCAGATAATGTGCTTGCTGTGCAAATAGGAAGATCTGAGTTCAATCACCACATACACAGTGGGGAGAAACAAGTTGTCCTATAACTGCCACATGTGCACCCAAATTCATACACAAAAGTAAACTGCCATACTGTGCCAATAACCCTAGCAGTGGAAAGGACAGCATATGAACATCCCTAGAGCTTGCTGGTCAGACAGTAAGAGCCTATCTCAAAAACTAAGATGGCATGCCTCTTGATCTCTGAGTTAAATGTCTATGAAGCAGCTCCAAACCAGAAAAGGATACAAAGTAAGACTCTGCCTCAAAAAGTAAATTAAAGTAGGATAGTGTCTGAGAAAGACACTGAGTAAGCTACAGTGGCTACCAATCTCCAGGGATTAACTTGTTCCCACCTCCCCAGTGCTGGATTTATAAGCACACCCTGCTGAATCTAACCTTTTATGTGTATTCTGGAGACCAAACTAAAGTTCTTATGCTTGCATAACTAGCATTTTACTAACTGAGTCATCTCCCCAACATTCCATATGTGGATCTTCTACATATCCTTCCATATTGCTTTCATATAGAAAAATACTCTTTTAAGAGTCACATACAGGGGCTGGAGAGATGGCTCAATGGTTAAGAGCACTGACTGCTCTTCTAGAGATCCTGAGTTCAAATCCCAGCAACCTCATGGTGGCTCACAACCCTCTGTAATGTGATCTGACGCCCTCTTCTGGTGTGTCTGAAGACGCTACAGTGTACTCACATATAGTAAATAAATAAATCTAAAAAAAAAAAAAAAAAAGAGTCACATACAGAAGATTCTAAAGACCCTCGAATTTATGGCATGCAAGGTTCTGTTTTGTTAATTTATAATGTGTGTATGATGGATATGTCAAGCATGTGGGAATGACGGCACATACTGTGTGCATAAAGGTCAAAGGACAAACTTGGGCATTGATTTTGGCTTTTGAATTTTGTTTGAGATAGGATCTCTGTTAAGTTTCCTACTGTATGTGCCAGGTTAGCTCGTCTGTGAATCTCCCAGGTTTTCCTGTCTCTACTTTTCATTTCTACATAAGAACATCATGATTACAGACATTTCTGCTCTCATATCCAGCTTTTACATAAATTCTAGAGATCTAAACACAGGTCCTCATGCACATGTGGCAAGTGCTGTACCCGCAAAAAGCTCACTGAGCCATCTTCTCAGACCCACACTCAGTTTAAACATTACGGCCAAACTGGTGGTGCATGCCTATAATCTCAGCACTCCAGAGGTTGCTGGTTCTCTCCAACCTGGCCAATACATCAAGTTCCAAACCAGCCAAGGCTGTATAGTAAGACTCAATCTCAATATTATCAGTTATAAGACATACCCTGAAATTCTATGTCTCCAATTTCTATATGGATCATACAAGCTTTCACAGAATGCCAGTGCATGGATCACAAATTCTTCAATAGATGTCTGATCAGCCATTTCCTTCTCCTTTTTTTTACTCTTTAACTAAAAATAAAATTAAACATAAAATTAAAGACATGTTTCATTAATCAGCTTACATTGTCATTTTTATTAATATGAGCCTAACTTCTCCTTTGAGTCCTTAAAAGTCATTTAATCATACATACTAGATATATTTTCTAAATTGTTAAGTTCTTCCTAGAATAAGTTTAAATTAGCCAAACATCCTTGGAAATCATGTTTTTCAGTAAGATATGATACATAAAATAATTCATACACAAAATGAAACACTGTGTCATTTTAAAAACTACAAAAAAATGTTAAAAGAATGCATTAATAGCTACTTGTCTATTTTTGGAATATATAAACTTTGGGACTGGAGCAATGGTTCAGTGATTAAGAGTACTGACTGCTCTTCCAGAGGACCCACATATTCACAGCACCCACACAGCAGCTTACCACTGTCTATAACTCCAGGTACAAGGGAGCCAATATCCTCATACAGACAAAACTCCAATGTACATAAAATAAAAATAAATAAATCACTTTTTAAAAAAGAAAATATAAGATTTATAAAACGACTTATTGCCCTACTATTAATTTTAATTGTCTTTTCAATCACTACCTTCTTTGAAAACACTTAGCAAGTTTAATTACAACATTAAAAAACTTTTAAAAAAGTAAAACCTTGTCAGTCTCAGTAAAACAACAAAGAGGAATGTATTCACACCTACTTGCTGAATATACAGTGTTGTCATGGTAATGACATGATTAATATAAGAGCAAGTCCCAATTTCTTCTACATTTGATAAATTCCTAAGAGATAAAAAGAAATAACATTTATTACATATGAGCAACATACTTCTCGTGTATTCAGTGTGGATCTTGAGAACAGATGCTGGCAAATGAAATATCATTGATACTAAAGCAGGAAATGATGCATAGGATATTGCCATTATACCAGACATGTACCATTACTGTTTTCACTATGCTCTCTGAATTTTAGCTCCCTTTTCTGACTTACATCATGTTGTGTAAACTGTATCAGAAGTCCATGACACAAAAGGCATGCATTATCATCTTTAAATATTCTAAGAGGACATACCACTATATCCTGTTTAAAGTAGAGAGTCTGTAAGTACTTGAGCTGTAACACATACTACGGTTATTTATGACACTTAAATATCCCTTGGTTTTACTGTGAAAAGTTAAACTTATTAGTATTCTGTTCTGAGACACTGACCTATAAAATACTTTACATCTTGAAATCCAGTAGATGATCACAGAACAGGAAAAAATAACAGACTTTGCTACTTAAGAAATTAAATTAGCATGACATCTTAGCTGTTTATCTCTTTCCTTTCTCTAATATAAGAACACTTCAAATTCTCTGTACACATACTGCTCTTTCAGAGACTCTGAGTTTAGTTCCCAGCACCTGCACTGGCTAACTCACTACCACCTGTATCTCTAACTTCAGGAGATCTGACATCCTCATCTGGCCTCTGCACGTACCTGTCATACCTACATACACAAACATAATTTTTAAAAAATGTTTTTAAATTCTAAAGTCTGTATATAGCTCACAATGTACTAATTATATCTAAAAAGCACATGAAAAATGTTCAGCACCATCAGGCATGAACACTTTCATTTCACCTGTTCACTGTTATAAGACCAAAGTAGAAAATGGAGTAGGCACTGGAAGGATGTTCAAAACTTCAAACTTTACAGCAGGTAGTAATTTAAATTACAATACTCTGAAAAAAAAGTCGGGCTGTTTCTCAAGAGATCAAAAATTCAACATCCTTGGGGTTGGCAAGATGGCACAAAGGGAAAAGGCATCTATTTGCCAGGAAGCCTGACTGACCTGAACTAAATCCCTGGGATACAATAGAGAACCAACACACACACACACATACACACACACACACACACATCAAATATGCTGTAATCAAAACAGAATGTCCTTATGAACTGATGAGTAAGTTGTAAAACTGTAGTAAAGTACAATATTGGACAAAACTTACATAAAAGTTTCACTGAAACATTATGACAGTCTCAAAAATAAAGAGGTTAAATGTTTTTTATTATTAAGGAAAAATAATGAAATACTACACACCTATTGCAATAAAACAAAATCTGAAAGAATAGCATATCAAATACTAGAAAAATGAGGAACAATGGAGATCTCATTCATTCATTGTGGGAATGTTACAACCATGATGTAGCACTACTGATCCTGGATATTTTCTACATGGGCTGAAAAATACCCATATAAAACCTGGACATGAATATTTATAGCAGTTTTATAAATAACAGCCCCAAACTGGAAGCAACTAAGGTGTCCTTCGATATTGGTGAGTAAGCAAGCAAACTGTGGCACCTTCACGTGAAGTAGTACTCAGTAATGAAAAGACACTTACGTATGTCTCAGTTTCTACAACTATTCCCAAGAAGCTCACACCCATGCTTTCCTGTGTGTCAGCCAGCATTATCAAAGTTACCTTAAGTTTATTCTTTTGTTAAACAACAACTTTATTATACTTCTCGAAATTTATTTGTGTGTACACATGTACATTACACTGGCCCTTGTGTGCCATAAAGGACAAAACTGTAGGGAGCCAATTCTCTTTCCACCATATGGGTCCAGAAGACTCAACTCAGGTCATTAGGTTTGGCAGCAGGTGCTTTTACCCACTGAGCCATCTTGACAGCACTCATTGAAAATTCTTGGCTGAGTGTCTCTATAATAAGATACAGTAATAAAGAAGATTTCCAGTATGCTAACCAATCATGGTATTAAAGATATATACATTCTCTAAATACTCATACAAACACATATCACGAGCAAGGATTATTATTTTTATTTTGGTAATACTTATGCTAAGATTTTACTTTTTTATATCAGATACCTGCAAAGAATAATGAAGAATTTTACAAGCAAAATTGACAATGCTTGTTGTTGTTCCTCTAACCCATCTGCTGTTTTCTGAACACAATGTAGCAGCTGGATCCTCAGAACTTGCAGAATATTATCAGGAAGCAGAGATATGCCTGGAGGCATGTCATCTACCCTGTAAGGGCAAGGAAACAAAGTGTAAAACTTAAGACATATAAACAAACAAACAAACAAACAAACGAATGAATGGGTGAATGGATGCAATAAAAAATGTTAAGTGTGGACAACTAAAGTTAAAGCAATCTTGTGAAGGACTCTGTCTTCCACTTGTAAGCTCCAGGACTAAGCTGAGTAGCTAGAAACTAAGTACATTTCAGACCACCAAGAGGGTAGTAGCTCATCAAAGTAAAGAGCAGCCAAGTATAATATTGCCCAGCAAGACAGCTATGATCACCGAGCGATATTTGTCATGAGAATATGGTCATGCAAGAGTACAGAGACTGTTAGCATAGCTGCTGTACTTGTAACAAAATCCTTCTGCCAAAAATTAACAACCTTGCCCACTCACTGGCGATAAACGAGTGTTTCTACATACCTTGTAGGCAGCTTTTCAAAGTCAACATCTAAAAATTGTTCATAACTTAAAACAAAATTGTCCAACCACAGTCTCAGGTAATCTGGGTCTTTCTGAAATGAAAAGATCATCACATATTAAGTTTACTTATCAGAAAAAGCAGTGCTTTTACACCTACATAACTACCTAACGAGGTAAGAACAGCCATTCACAGGACCACATCTGGAATCTTAGCACTCTTCCACCATTTGTCTCAACACTTTCTCTCTCTCTCTCTCTCTCTCTCTCTCTCTCTCTCTCTCTCTCTCTTTTGAGGCAAGGTTTCTCTGTGCTGGCTGTCCTGGAACTCACTCTGTAGACCATACTAGTCTTGCACTCACAAAAGATCTGCCTGCCTCTGCCTCTTGAATGCTGGGATTAAAGGAGTTTGCCACCTCTGCCTGGCTCAACACTTGTTTGAGGCAGTCAAATTTCAACATATAATTTAGTAGTTTAGACACTTAATCACTAAACATCACAGCTTAAGCACTGATCTAAGACAAAGGGACCATTAACAAGTTGTTTCCCTAAAATAAAAGCATTACACTAGAATCTAGAATCTTAAAGAATGTTCCCAAAACACAAAGCAATTGCTGACCTTTGGGGATTTGTTTCCTAGTACTGTATTGTTTCAAAATCAGCTTATAAATTACCACTATCTATAACTTCACAAGAGAAATCAGGAAAGAGAAATACTTTAGAGAATGAATGATTAGCATCTATGAGAAATTTTCTAAGACATCACTTGTTTTTTATATTTGAAATTAGGTCATTTGTCTAATCATTCACTCATTTAGCCATTAGGGATAAAACTCAAAAAATATAAGTAACTGGGGTTCTCATTAGATTCTCTATAAAAAGCAGAGGATTACTTCTTGGTAAAAGTGAGACATAAAACAGTCACACAACACTATAAAACTTTAATGCATTTCTCTTCATATTTTATTTAGCAACTCTCTAGTATCTGGTTCAAATGCTATACCAACGCTGTAGTACTGATCTACATTCTAAGCCCTCACAGACTCGAAAGGTCAGTACTACCACATGTTTAACGAGTATGGACTTCTCCTAGGAAACCCAACAATTACAAAGAAGAAAAGGTACTGTTTCACTTAAGAAGTAAAGTATCAGTTATGACCTGGAACAGCAGGCATTTTAACCTATCATCTTACTTATGCCTTACAACTCTCCAGAATGGGTTTAGTTTTCCTACTTTTACAAATTACAAAAGGATATGTAACTTTCCCAGTCATAATCAAGAACCTACTGCGGGGATATATGAATCCAACAGGTCCCATTCTACTACACCACACTGGCTGTAGGCCGCGCATGGGGGCAGGGTGGAGAATTAGTTGGTTAAAAAGAGGGAAAAATGAGGTCAGTCAAGATCTGTCAAGTTTAGGCTATAAAAAGTTAATACATAAAATAATCATATCTCATTCAGCCTAGAGGAATCTGTAGATGAACTAAACTTTACCACCAAAGGCCATAAAAAGAAAGATTCCTACATCAGAAACAGTAGTCATTGCATTATTCTCCCTCAGTATGAAACAATAAAGATACAACTACCTGGAGTTCCCTTTACCAGACTTTCTAACAGAGCAGACAACTACCCCTAAGTCACTCTTGTGATTAACTTCAGCATGCTCAAACACTACAGCATGAACTTATCTCCCTTATTTATACATTTACGAACACAATACACAAATGTAACTCCAAAAGTGCTAGGGCCAATTCAATGTCACCCAGACTTAAATCCCAGCAGCATTCAGGAGGCAAAAGCTAGAGGATTTCATTAAGGCCAGCTTGGTCTATACTGAGTTCCAGGAAAGCCAGGGTGAAAAAGTGAGTCCCTGTCTAAAAAATAATAATGTAATTTTAAAAAATAAAACTAAAATTATATTAAATAGTTGGTATACCAATAAAATAAAAAGACGGTAACTACTGAATAGCAACAATAATCAAGATCTATGACCTGCTTATCATTTTTCTGAAATCAAAAGTAGCCTAATATCTGAATCTCAATGTACTCATACTAAACTACTCAATAACTGCATAATATATTCTAATAGTGACAAACATGCAATACTGCAAACAGCACCAAGAAATCTAGAGAAAAAAGAATTAACATTATAAATTATACTGACCTATGAGTCAAAGTAATTGTATGCAGGAACATACATACATGTCTTAGCTCCAGAATCTAAAGCGATGGAAAATTCAGTCTCTACTATTAAAATACGGAGCAAGTGGTACCTTAACTCCAATATGGAGTATACACTGCAGTTACTGAACAATGCAAGTATACAAGAGAGAGCAAGTAGCAAAATTAGTAAAGCATCTTTTTTGTTGTTTTGTTTTGTTTTTTCGAGACAGGGTTTCTCTGTGTATCTCTGGCTGTCCTGGAACTCACTCAGTAGACCAGGCTGGCCTCCAACTCAGAAATCCACCAGCCTCTGCCTCCCAAGTGCTGAAACTAAAGGCGTGAGCCACCACTGCCGGGTTTAGCATCCTTTTTCTTGACTGACTTTCAAATACAGAAAGCTGACCGAGTTGTCTTATCACAATAAAAAACAAACTCTTATACCCTCTTAAGATTTTGAAAAAGAAAAATTAGAAGCTGGAGAGATGGCTCAGCAGTTAAGAGAACTAACTTCTCTTCCAGAGGCCCTAAGTTTAATTTCCAGCAATCATATAATGGCTCACAACCATCTGTAATGGGACCTTCTAGTGTGTGTCTGAAGACAGCTGCAGTGTACTCATAGACATAAAAAAATAAATCCTAAAAAAAAAAAAAGAAAGAAAAATTATACAAAAATAAAAATTTTCAAGAGCACAGAGTCAAAAAAAAAAAAAAAAAATCTCAGGGTGGACTGGGGCAGGGCCTGCTGAGTTTTCAGAACTGCCGTGAACTGCTGCTGTGCTTCTTTCTTCCCTTTCCTGAAATCTTTATTGTGGTACTCCCATTTGTTTTAACACTCTATGTCAGCTTTCTGAAGGACATATGTTGATGGTGAATTCAGTGTTCAGTATCAAGAGAAGTCACAACTGGAGGTGGTAATGTACATCACAAGATCCTGGCTCAAGACTGAGTGCATAAACACACAAGCTTTCAAGTTGCTGAGATAAGCTAAAAGTACATGTTACATATAAGTAGGATAATTGTGATCAGGAAAGCAGATTGTGGTAGAATGGGATTTTGGTCATGATTCTTCATTACTTTACAGCAAAAGTTCTTTAATGGTAGTTTTGGTTTTGAAGGGCTTTGGATTTGGTTTTGGCTTTTTGAAACAGGGTCTATGTAGCTCTGACTTGCCTGTAACTCTCTATATAGACCAAGCTGGCCTTGAACTTGGGAGACCTGTTTTTGTTTGGTTTAAAGAGCCACCACTCCCAGCTCCCTAAAGTCAACTTGCCCCATTAATTTCACAGTAAAGGAAACTGTTGTAAGGGCAAATCAACATGCAGATATGACAACTGTCAAAGTTTTATTTCTAGCAGGACAGTGGTGATGCACACCTTCAATGCCAGCACTCAGGAGGCAGAAGCAAGAGAATCTTGAGTTCGAGGCAAGCCTGGTCTACAGCCTATAAGTTTCAGGACAGCCAAGGCTACCCAGAGAAACTCTGTCTCAAACAAACAAGCTTTATCTCTAAAATTGCAGTTTCAAGGAGCTATCACAAGTTGGTTTCTAGGATGTCTAACTTACATATAAAAATCTTTAAAGTTTGTGTTATTGATATTAACTCGTAAGTTACTTTAATCACAGTAGGGATCCCTGATCCTGTAAACAGTATTGTTATGGAAACATTTACAATTATTCAAGTCATGGAATAGTAAGTTTTTTATGTTATATATACATACATGTTTAATTCTCTAGAATTACAAATGGATTTTTGGAAGTTTGATACTATGTTACAATGTTCTAGATGGCAAAGTGTTGTCATGCCAAGAAACAATATTCTTGACCAGTTTGATACAAAAAAAAAAATCAAGAGGAAACCTTTTTACATGAAAAAAGCAGCATGGTAACAAATTCAAGTCTAAATTTATTAATAAAAAAAGTAAAATAAAGTGAAGAGGACAAGGAGTTTATAGCTCAACAACTCTGCACCTACTTAGCATGCATGAGGGCCTAAATTCAATCCCTAACATAATTAAATAATTTTTATTTTTAACATCTTTCATTATCACTCTTTTTGACTGCTTTTATTGACGCTACCAATGAGTTTTGAAAAATGATTTCAACAGATACTCCACAATGTTTGAGGGATTACTCTTAGAGAGAGACAGAAACAGACAGAGACAGACAGAGAGAATATATGTGTTTATGCTCAAGCATCCATATAAACTTCAGATGATAACCTTGGGTGTTGGTCCTTACCTTCCACCTCATTTGAGGCAGGGTCTCTTGTTCACCACTGAATATACTCAGGCTAGCTGGTCCATCAGCTTCCAGAAATTCTTCTGTCTCCAACTCCTATCTCACTGTAAACTAAGTAGGATTACAGATGTGCACTACTGCATCTGGTATCTGCTCACAACAGAACTCTAGCTCTTTTTTTTTTTTTTTTTTTTTTTTGGTTTTTCGAGACAGGGTTCCTCTGTGTAGCCCTGGCTGTCCTGGAACTCACTCTGTAGACCAGGCTGGCCTCAAACTCAGAAATCCTCCTGCCTCTGCCTCCCAAGTGCTGGGATTAAAGGTGTGCGTCACCACCGCCCGGCTAGCTCTTATACTTTTAAACAAGCACTTTAGCCACTGAGCTCCTCAGCCCTAGTTTTTTTGTTTTCTTCTGGAACTCAGAATTCTCCTGTCCCAGCCTCCTGAGTACTACAAGTACATATGTGCACCCGAACACCCAGGCTTCCAAATGCTTTCCAAAGAGTTATGTTGCATTCTTCTGGACTACTCTCTGTTTCATAGCACCAGTCTAATTTCTGAGGAACCAACTCTCCTAGTTCTCCCATCCAAACTCCTTAACATGCATTTTATATGTTTAAGGAATGGAAACATTAGACTTCTCCTCTCTAATCCTAAATAAAAGTTCTTTAAGTCTAGGGCTTCCAGAATTTTATCCTCTTCTCCTTATGTACCTGTAATTTCCAATATAACTCTCAAATACTTATTTTTAACATAGACCTCCCCTTTTGAACTCCCATATCAACACACAAAGTACTTGAATGTACAAGGACTGAAAACTCAGAATGCTTACCTGAAAACCTAGTGATCTTATACTAACTAACTCTGTGAATGATCTGCCAAAGGATCAGTTTCCAAAACTTGGCTCCTCTTCAGACCCTTCTGTAACTAAGCATAATGCTACAAAGACTAAGTGCTACATCTACTACCAACTACCAGGCAAATTTAGATAATCAAAAGAATAACAAAAAAAAAAAAAATGTGGTTCTTAAGACAGGGTCTCACTATCCAGCCAGGGTAGCCTGAAACTCCATGAAGACCAGGCTGGCCTTGAACTTACAGAAACCTACTGCATTCTGAATGCACACATTAAAAGCATGTACAGCCATGCCCAGCCCAACAATAAAATAATTTTTATGCCACCCTACCTTTTGTTTCAGAGTATTGCATGATGAGCACAAACCAAACCATGTAGGTAATATTCACTTCCTAAAGACAACCTTCAGGTCTATTGAGAATAAAATACTCATTTCTTACTTTCACATCTAATGTCCAAAAAAAAAAAAATCCATGAAATTAGAAGTCACCAATAGAATTTTTCAAAAATCTGTATGAAAGAGGTACATGATTTTTTTAAAATCTAAATAAAACATGACTAAATAAAAGCAAAACTTTCATTTTGAAATGGAACTTTACTGTGAGCTCACTGCAAAACTATCTATTTTAGTCATATTCCAGATTTAGAAGGACAAAGGGCAACAGCAGGAAATGGAACATCAACAAGGTCCAAAACAAACTTGGTTTTAAGTTGGGGAAAATAAAAATTCACATCATTATTCAAGATAACTAAGCACTATGATTGAATGCCAATCTTATGAAAATTAAGATTAAAAATCTAGGTATTTTATTAGCCTGGCTCCATTACCACCAAAAAGAGAAAAACTGCCCTTGAGTATAAATACATAAAGGCCAATGAAAGTTATGATAAAAAATATAAGAACTGCACTTTCTTACTTTTAATGTACTTATAATTAAACTCATTTTTCCTTCAACAACTTTGAGAGGTAAATAAAATTTATTTCTCCCATTTGACAGGTGAGGAAAGTAGAAATGTAAAGAACTAGATTCCCTGATTTGAAGTCCTTAAGATGAAAAGCAA
>JADRCD010159188.1:0-10682 GCA_019843815.1 Montemys delectorum | reverse complement strand
GTGTCTGTCTGTATGTCTTCATCCATCTCTTTCTATCTCTATATAGTTTTGTATTTATTAACTGAACCAGATCAAATATCCGAGATACTTAGCTTACTGGCTGATGTAGTGTGAGCTTTTGACCAATGTTAGGTCTAGTTTTTACTGTTGATGAGTGGATGGCATCAATCTTTTGTCTTCTCCACAGGCCTGAGGCCGTTCCCTTCATGTTTGTCCCTAACTCCAGCTCCCTCCAGAAGCTCTTAGCCCAGCCTGATTCACCAGGCTGGCTCCTTGCTATTTTGTGGTATGACTATACCACAGCACTTTCTCTATTAGAGCTTTCTGATTATAGAAACCAATATTTCTCTTGGCTTTATCTAGTAGAGTATCTAGCACATAGTAGAAGCTTAATACATGTTTGTTGAAAAAAAAAGAGAATCAATTGCACTTGTAAAAATAACTGGTCCAGTGATTGATTATCAGTTGAAAGCATCCCTTAACATCAACATTGCAGACCTGGCCATTCAAGGAAGGGGAAAATGTGTGTATTCTGATGCTATGCTATTAAGAGAAAGTCTTTACTTAGGGGCTTCTTTGTCTTGCTATATATATTACTGTTTTAAAACATTAATATGTTTTAGTTAGCATACAGAATAATGGGCTTCATTATGACATTTTTTATATACATATCATTGTATCTAGCTGATATTTGCCCCCCACTTCCCTTTTCCATCCTTCCTTCCTTTCTTGCTGGACCCCTTATTGTCACCTAGTATATTAGGTACATATATATATGTTCTGAGAGGCCAGACCTCTCTAGCACTAGTTTCCAGGTTACTCTCCAGCAAACCTGGGCCTCCAGGCTACAAGCCTGCCCCTGGCACTTCATTTCCTAACAACCACCAATCAGGAGGAAAGCAGAAGTTAAGTTTATGGTTCGGATCCCAGCACCAGCCAATTATTTTAAAGGGCAATACAATTCCATAATAGCCACCCCCCACAGTCAGATATGTGCCAGGCTAGAAACCCCTCCCTTGTTTGCCATTTCCTATAAAACCTTGTCTTGCTGAGGGCTTGGCGCTTCACCCTTCCGTCCTGCTGCATCCTGCTGAACTCTGGCCCAAGCTTGAGCTTGAATAAAAAGGCCTTAGTGCCATTGCATCTGAATCAGCCCCTTGGTAGTCTCTTGGGGCTCATGAATGGGCACTACAGTTCCACATATACAGAAAAGTCGAAAACATGCTATTTGGTCTTTCTTCTCTGCCAGTACCTTGCCTTGTTTCTCCCTCCATTTAGGGCCCTTCCCTCCATATAACCCAGTTCTGTTTCATGTAATTTATAAATGCATATTAATATATTCTGGTATCTAGATTCCACATATTAGAGAAAGCACATGACATTTGCCTTTCTGAGTCTATCTTATTTTATTTACTATGACTTATATTTTCCTTTATTTTTCTGCAAATGACACAGATATATTCATTTTTTTTCCTTTTTCTGACAAGATCTCATGTATCTTGGGCTGGATTTGAACTTGCTATGTAGCCTAGGATGACCTTGAACTGCACACGTGCCCTCATACCTAGTTTATGTGGTGCTGGGAATTGAACCCAGGGTTTCACATATGCTAGGCAAGCTCTCTACTATCTGAATTGTCCCCATGGGCAATTTCCAATCTCTATGAAAACCACATTTGCTCTATTATTATTATTTTAAAGTTTCATTTTGTGTATTCATTTATGCATGGTACTATATTACATAACGATATTTCTATGTGAGTACATATTGTATGTTGAGCCTGTAGGCCTCCTTCCTCCCTCTTCCACCTACCCGTTTCCCTCTCACTAGTTCACTTTTTCCCTCTAGCTAGTTTCCATTCTACTTTCATGTTAAAATTATATAGATGATTTTACATATCTGTATAAAATGTAGAATGAGGAAAAAACCTCACGTTTTGGCTTAATTTATTTAATATAATTATCTCCAGTTGTATCCATTTTCCTGTATGTATCATTGCTCTTCTTTATGGGTGAAAAAAAACCCATTGTGTATCTGTTCCACATTTTTTTAATTCACGATGCAGCTGTTGGATACCTGTCATTTCTACGACCTAACTACTGTGATTAGGTTGCAATAAACACTGATGTACAGCTGTCTCTGTAGTATGCTGTTAGGAGTCCTTTGGAGGGTGTATACCATCCCCTGATTCACGTGTTGATGAGCATGTAGGCTGCTTCCATATATTGACTGCTAAGGTGAAGCTCCTGTGTGCAGGCATCTCTGCGGTACCTTCAGATATCTTCCTAGGAGGGGGACAGTAGCATCACATGGTGGTTCTACTTTTAGTTTTCTGAGGGACTTTTGCTCCAGTTTCCCTAGTGGCTGCCCCACTTCCCCTCCCTATTAGCAGTGTGTAAGGCTTCCCTCACAGAAAGATTTTGAATATGAATATGGGTTGTATTTGTCACGTGTCCAGGCACAGATCGTGTGGAGGAAGGCAGTCTAAAATAGCTGTAGACTCTAAGTAACTATTGTCCTTGACATTTATGGTACAGTTTTGTCACTTTCTCTGAATGCATCAAACAACACAAAACCACCACACTGAAGTAAAGACCCATCAGCTTGGCTTTCTTCTCATCTAGTGACTCATGGGGACTTATTCTGTCTCACAGCCAAATTGGACCTGAGTTTCCTCCTCTTAGAGACTTTCAAGTAGTTCTTCTGCCTGTTTTCCTGTTGTTTGTTTCCCCTAATATGCTGAACACTTCTTTTCTATTCATTGTGTGACATGTCCTCCAATACCACAGGTAGTTAGTGATCAATAATGATCAAATAAGGGCCATGTTCTGGGGCGACATATGTACTGTTGCTATGTGTGTGTTAACGTTTTCTCTCTTTCAGTTTGTCAACCTGCTCATGTGACTCCATCAGCCGGGAGGCCAGGCGCCTCCTGCCTGTTCCTAGATCCCTTAACAGCTGTTTTGAGCTTGGCTGGGCCTTTTGCAATAATTGCTCCCATTCAGGGACTTTGGTCTTTTGATATTTATTTTTAGATTCAATATAGTCTCCATTATTTTAAAGGAACAGTTTTATTGTCTGAAACAAACAACCACCAATGAAAAATTGGAGCCAAATCACAGGCCTCAGGACCCAGATGAGGAATAAAGAAAAATTGTTTATAGTCATAAATGCTTTCTTTGCAGTTTCCCCTCTGCCTATTGGGCAGGGGCACATTTCCTAGTACCGCAGACCAGTGATTAGATACCAGATTATGTCTTGATGTTATAACTGTGCTGCTCTCTGATAGAAGTCTGGGAATTCCAATTTCCTCGGGATTCAGTGCTGCATTTTGGAGTCAGCCAGGTTAGGTACGACTATGTGTCCTGTGGAAAGATTTCTGGGAAGTTAGTTCTCAATGGCTACCTCTAGTTGACCTCTCTTGTTCAAGTACTTTACATTCAGCAAGTACGTATTTAACACTCAGTGTACTGGGCAAAGTATCTGAGAGATGCAGAGACACCTAAAACAGTTCTCAATTTCAAGAACTTTATAACCTGGTGAAAGACTTGGGCTTATACACAAAGTATAAAGAAAACTTGACTCGGTAAAGCTGCAGCTTTAAGGAATGCTGAATGATGAGCAGGAGAGAGAGTCAGGACCTAATGCTGGACTCATTGTCTGGCATTTGGTAAGTACCTCATGTAGGCAACATGCCTAGTTTGGGAAAGGTGGTATAATTAGAAACGTGCACGGAGAGAGGGGTGAAGCCAGAGCGTCTCTCTGGTGCCTTCTTCTGCTCATACCTAGAGTAGGACTAGACCAGAGGCGGGTGACTTCAGCTGCGTTGTGACCAAGGGCAACAGTGACAGAGTACCCATCCACAAAAACAGCAGACAGATGGGTCACACATAACAGTGTGGATAAAGCATGGGTGGGGCTGTTCGTAGGACTCCTCTTGAAGGATCTACTCTCTACCCAGTGTATGAACCAAGAAAAGCTTGAGGTACAGCTGACAGGCTCCCAGGCAGTCTGCAGGCTTCTTGACATGGCCGTGACTGCTGTCCCATCTTCTTCCCAGGTCTTTCCTTTTTTTTTTCTAAGCCATCCTGGCTACCACTAGTTTCTTCTCACAATGTCAAGCATTTGCCTTACTTTTCTCTGTGTGTGGAATAATCCCCATAAATCTGTTTTCACAGAAACTTTCAATCTACTCTTTAAGACTTCGCACAAAGACTTAACACAAGGAACAAGACAACGTTCCTTGAGACTTTCAGGCTGAGTTACTCTGCTGCACTTCCACAACAGTTGGCCACGGTCTGTCTTATTATTTACTGTTATCCAACTATTTGGTTCTATGTCTGTTCCCAAATATAAAACTCTGTGCTCAATTAGTCATGTTTTGCCCCAGTGGCTTAATATACTGCCTTTGACAAAGCTAATATTTAATGAATATTTTAAAATATATGAAGTAGATTTGGTAAAAAAACTCTAAGGGAGATATAATATTTGTTACCTTATATATAAAAATATCTACCAGGTTAAACCTGGCCTAGTTGTCACAATTAACATTAAATTATCTTAAGGACTGTCAAAGGAGAGAAAAGAGGCCCAGTGAGCAGAACCTGAGCCTTTATTAGCAGACAGGGAGAGTAGAAAGGCTGGGGATATTTTATCATAACTGGCCCTATAAAATGCCTCATGGAAAAGAAATATGTGCCAAAAAATTATGTGAACTGTGATTGACCCTCTCTTTCCCCCTCTCTCAAAATATGAGATGCCAAGGGTCAACCAGGTATTATTCTTCAGGAATTACACCTCTCTCTCTCTCTTTTTTAAATAATACTCTAGTATATGTATGTTTATGTGTGTGTCTGTATGTGTGTGTTGTGCATGTGTGTGTGCATGTGTGTGTGTGTGTGTGTGTGTGTGTGTGTGTGTGTATGTGTGTGTATGTGGAGGCCAGAGAACAACTTTGGGTGTCATTCTCAAAAATCTCACCTCGTCCATCTCCTTTGACGCAGTCTCTCGTTAGCCTGGAGCTCCATCAATTAGGCTCCAGTGGCTGGCCAGCAAACTCCAGGGATGGTTGTGTCTCCATCTCCCCACTGTTAAGATTAGAAGCCTGAGCTACCACACTAATCCTTCTTTAATATGGGTTCTGAGGATTAAACTCAGGTGCTCATCTTGCCCAGCAAACATGTTACTGACTGAGCTATTTCTTTAGCCTTAATTTACTGTTTTTCTATGCATTAATAAGTCGTCCCTTCATTTATAAAATAAAATGTAAATATCTTTCCCTTGTCAGGCATTGTTATAGGAACTGAGAATATCCCAGCAAGCAATACAGGTCATGCCTCCTGCCCATCTGGGGACTACAGTCTAGTGTGAAACAGGAATAAACAAAAGAAAAAGCACAGTCAACATAAACTACCTTCCACACAACATAAAATCATCTAATCCTATAACTTCCTTCTATCCTATAACTGCCTTGGAGCTGTCACCTGTACTCACTTGAGAATTAGTCAAATTCTCTCTCTCTGTCTCTCTCTCTGTCTGTGTCTCTCTCTGTCTCTCTCTCTGTGTCTCTCTCTGTGTCTCTCTCTCTGTCTCTCTCTCTTTCCCTCTCTGTATTCGTTTGTATATATTTTGAATGTAGAGCCAATAATAATAATTGTCCATAGATTTAATAGGTATGAAAAATAGTAGGAGAGTCATAATGTCATCAGAGCTTGTGGCATGAACAACCTGAACAATGAGGTTGCCATTGGCTTAAGTGGAGCTGGGTAAAGAGAAGTTGAGGAGATGTCAGTCAAGTTTCAGATATTTATGAAACTTTAGATTGTAGACAATGCACAGGCAGTCCAACAACCAGTGAAGTGTGGCTAGACATAAAACTAGAGACTTTGTCAGCATAGAGACAGTAGTCAAAGCCAGATACTGGGTGAGGCCACCCAGAATATAAGTATAGATAAATGCGATATGTCCCCCATAGATTTGTTTTGAGCACTTGGTGCCTTGAAAACATATCTGAAGTATGGCCTAGCTAGTAGAAGTGGCTTCCTAAGAGAGGCATTGAAGGTGACATCTCCGTCTTGTTTGGACCCTGACTCTCTTCTTCAGTGCCAGTGAGAAATTGGTACCAGATAAAAACCTGCTGATGTGATCTCTGAAGACCATGGGCTAAGCTTTTCACCATGCCATCTTCACCATGCTGGATGGTGTTTCTAAACCATGAGCTAAACCATGTTACCCCTCCCTTAAATTGCTTATGTCAAGTATTTTGCTACAGCAATGAGAAATTTAACCAGTATGGTGAGGAGACCAAGAACCAAGGACTGAGCGCTCATTCACTTGGCCAGATCTCAAATTCTCAACTCCCTGACAAAAATAAACACATTAAAGGAGTTCTAATATTACCAGACTATCGAACACATTGTCTCTCCACATAAATGTTCCATTGAGCACAGCTTGGCAAAGGCCCCTCTAGGCTTTAAGGTGGTCTAGAATCATAAGGCAGAGAAATTGCCATTTTTTTTTAAAAAAAATTATCTTTTAAGTGATAGGAGGTTCCTGGGGGATTTAAGAGAAGGAAGTTATAGGATTAGATGATTTTATGTTGTGTGGAAGGTAGTTTGGAGAGAGAAATCAGAAGGAATAAGACAAAAGAACAGATGATTAAAATAATTTGGGAAAATAATGAGTTTCTAAAGACAATAGTTGGGACTGGAAATAAAGGCTTAGATAAAATTAGTGGTGAGAAGATTAAGAATTTTCACATTTGATGACTAATTAGAACATATGGAGGATGAAAACGATCCAGTGACAACAGAAAGGTTCTGGCTTGGGTCAGATGTTTTTATAATTTTCTGTATCCCTTATAGAGGTCTGATTTTCCTGGTGAGATATGGACAAACATCTATTTCTAACATCTATAAGAGAGTAAAGAAATGTTCTATCCAGAACCAGCTTGGGGAACCAGTGAGTTTGTTGTTGCTTATAGGATCATGGATGACTCAAAGACACAGCCTATGTGACGGCATGAGAAAGCAGAGTGCCTGAGGCTCTCTGCCCAACCTACAGACAGCACCACTGGAAAGTGGAGCTTTCTCTCAAATGTTAAAAATAGCTTGTATAACCTTCAGGAAGGACCTCATCAATCTTGTAACTTTCTGAGTTTCCTGAGACTTGTAAGTTTTGTTAGCTTCCTGAGTCTTATAAATGTCCCTCCTTTCTCTAGGAGGAAATGTTTCAGTTAAGGGGGACTATATCCACAGTACTCTCTCTGCCTTTTCCTCTAGATCTTACTTTTTCTTCCCTCTCTTTCACGATATTCCCTGAGCCCTTTGGGAGTGATGATGGTATGATACAGGGTAGTGGAGTGATACAAATGTCTAGTTATTTTTTGTAGTCATGGCTGATTCTTGGGCCTCTAAGAGGCAGCTTCAGAAACTTGACTACTTACGGGTTGTAGTAACAAGAGGTTATTGCAAAATTAAATTTCCATCTATAACTACGGCTGACAGCAATGGTTATATATGGATTTAAACACAAATGTTTAGAATGCCATTTGATGGAAATCACATTTACTTGATGAACCACTAGCAGTGTCTTCCCCTGTGCATACTGTGACCTCTCCAGCCACAGGTCTTTGCCCTGATTTACAACCCCAGACAAAGGTTCTCTTCTTTAGACTGGGCCTTAAGTCCATTGGAAATCAGTTGGCTGTATCCCTAATATCTATGTCACTATTACACCAACAGATACATTTCATCCGGCATGTGGATAGTGCAGTATGCCAGGTCCATAACCAAATAAGACTGGTTATGATAATTCTTCATCACTACACTACACACTTTTCGGGCAATACAAAAGCTAGCCAATAGAGAGTGGTTTTTCCAGTTCGGGGCCTACTTAAGTTTTCCATATTCGTTTGTCCTGCATCCTCATCATGTGGCATGGACTTGAGCTAGCCACAGATCTCTTGGTAGGGTTGGTGGGCTTTGCTTATGTTGCTTGCTAATGTCCAGGAGGAAGCAAATCCATGTGATGTCTGCCATGTTTGTTATCAGAGAACAGTGCTTTAGTTCTCACAGACTCTGGGCTGTCAGTGTGGCCACTGTCTCTCCATCTGCCATACACAGCTGCTTAGAGGCTTACAGACCAGACAGTTGGCCTAACTTTCAGTATACTTTTCTGAAGGGGAGAAGGTACCAGGGAGGGACAATTGTCCAATTCCAAGACAAATGTCATCATCTCCACATGTATCACATGATCATTCTCTTCTTATTTCACAACTTTGTAAATATTGCTTAGGTTTTAAAACCTTCCAGAGACTCATAAGCACAGAATTTGGCTTTCTGTCATTTTCTCTAGGGACCCCGACTTGACACAAACATTGCCACATTGGCCTTTGAATCGGAAGAATAGACGTGTTTGTTTGTTTGCTTTGTCCTTTTCCTCCTTCCCCCTAAGTGTGCTAGCAACTTATGAACCCTATTTGCATGCAGGTCTAAATCATTCAGATCCAACAGAGTCTCTCTCCTACATAAAGATCGTGTCCCATGATGGGGCTCAGCATAACCATTAAAGCTCCATAACTAGTCCCAATGTTTCTCTGAAATAATTTAATTAACTCTGATAAGTACAATGATATGAATTGAGCATCAAACACCACCTCTCACGTGCTTAGCTCTCTCAGCAATACCTCTCTTTCCTCTATTGTCTTATACTCTCTCATATTAATGGGGACCTCAGTTGTTATTAGCTAGGCATGTTTGATGATTATATACTATATGATCAGGGACTGATTTTTTCCCCTTATATTTCCTCATGTTATGCAGCCTTTGTCCCAAGGGGGTATAAGTAGTTATATTACTCAGTTTACTTATTTCCATAGAACTTAGACTGAGGCTGTCCATCACCATGCCTTCCCCTCTCATGAGTTTGGCTCTCAGTGGAATGGTTTTCCCATTATTTCAGTCAGTTCTAAAGTAGGCTAATTTCTGATACTGGTGTTTTCCTCTACTACTCTATGATAAAGGCCTCATCTGCATGTTCACTCATGGATTTCTCCTTCCTTTGTATTAAAGATCCAACCAAGGGGACCTTATACTCTTACTTTACTCTCTCCCTTCTTACTTCTGTTTTTCCCATGAGTCACAAGTCTTAAGATCCCAGGAAAGTCTTTTTTCATATAGATCTAATTGATATTCTCTTTCCCTTGCACTAAGCCACCAATAAGAAATGGCAGGCCAATCCACCATCTCATTTTTCCTTTCCGGCTTCATTTTCCTGCCAAGTCAGAGGCTAGTGCAGATGATAGCATCTTTTATTCCTTGTAATTCCTCCCTCATTTGGGCAGGTCTGTTTGGAAAGACAGCAAAGCCTCAGTCATATGCATTATCATTCACTGCAGAGACTCTGCAATTGCTACATAGCCTGCTATGCTGCTTTCAGGGGTAGCGAAGTCTTCTCTAGTCCATCAGTCACTTGGGGCACCCCTGTATTCATATACAGTCATCAAGTAAGAGGCATACTTCCTCATACTACTTAGAAGAAGAAGGGGACCTGAGGGTTTTCTCCAAGTATACTTCACCCTCAGACAGCCTGAGTTTGGTTGCATGTCTTATCATTCAGAAAGCATGAAGCTGACACAGTGAGGAACATGCCATCTTGGGCCACATAGAGAAAGGTGATCATATCAAAATTGCCTCTGATGAAGGTCTACTGTCAGATCAGTTCAGCTGCATTCTCTTCAACCACTTGTAGAGAGCTTGCATCTACTCCCTCTGACTCAGATTTGGTTCTGTCAGTCCTTGTTTGGGTGCCAGTTGTGTGGCATGACTTTTCCTGAGGAGAAATGAACAAGTGTCTACTCACCTCAGATATAGCACCACTGACAGATCAAAGAAAAAAAACTTATCCAAGTCTAGTTTGCTATGTCAACAAACTCATTGTCCTGAGAACTCTAGCACAAGAACTACTAGACTTACGCAAAGGTGGTACTCAGGACCTTACATGGACCTTTGTAGGCTGTGATTGGCTAGGGAAAGTAGGTGAAAAGGGCAGGGACCAATCACTAGAGAGCCTGTAAACTTAGACAACCACTCCTATCCCATCACTTTATTCTTCAATAAATGGAAAGATAGAGGGATATTCAATGTTGCTTATTTAGATTCTTCTGTTTTGAGTACTGGCTGAAAATTTCCTGAGTTCTCTTGTCTATTGCATGGGCTCTGCAGAAAAAGCACATTTCCTTAGTTAGTGGAGGTGTGTATATGTGCACACCTTGAACCTTTCCAAACCCTCTCTGTCTTGCATTAGTGGTGTCTTCAGAGCAGCTGGTTCCAAATGCCAAATTAGGAAGTGACATCAGATTAGATAGTTTAGGGTCACTTGAATGACACACAATGTCACGTCTTCACTGCTAATGAAGTACAAAGGAAAGACCTTTAGCATAATTACTAATGAGTTCTTAAGATAAAAATAACATATTTGTAGTGAGATGATTCTGCTCACAGATGTTCCTTGTTTCTTTTTGAAATGCGTGTTGTAGTATTGCACTTCTTTGACTTCATTAAGAAAAGTTGGCCCTGTGATCGACTCTGTCCAGTGAGATGGCAATGTCAGTGTCACAGATTATCTCTGTGGGTTAGCCATTAAGATACACTGTGTAACGTCCTATGATTCTTCTCTCCCTG
>JADRCD010159187.1:0-27534 GCA_019843815.1 Montemys delectorum | reverse complement strand
TGTGTGTGTGTGTGTGTGTATGTGTGTATACATATATAGTAATATATAATAGGAATTAAAAGGAAGAGATCATGAATTTGAGAGGAGGGCAGCAAAGGTACAGGAAGCAGATTGGGAAAGTGTGAATAAAAATTATATAAATGCAGTACTCAAATCAGAAATACTCAAAAAAATAAAAAAACAAATTTTAATAGAAAACCAGACAACAAAATCAATCAGTTCTCCTTTATACAAGGTCTTCTTCATATAAAGTCGTTTTAAATACATTTCATGCAGTGTTATTTCTAATATTCAACCAGGTAGTCAGACATAAGTGATCCATATCTTCTTATTGAAAAATAGCATTCCACCATGGCTACACCTCAGTTTATCTGCTTCATACTGATGAACCCTTTACGCATCCCTTCAGCTGGGAATGACCCCAACCTCCCACATGCTGTAAAGCCATTTTATGATCACACGTTTTCATTTTGGGGGAGTAAATATCTACACACAGTGCCTGGTCATAAGGGAAGTGTTTATTTAATCGTGGTACTCAGGAGAGAGGAGTAGGAGGATTGGCAAAAGTTTGAGGCCTGTCTGGTCTATACATGAGTTCCAGACCATTTAGCATCATATAGGCAGACTCTGACACATAAAGAAATAATTGGACCTTTCTCCAAAGAGGCTGTACCATGTCTTTCTCAACAAAGCATGAGAGTTGATGTTATTTAATTTTTTGTTGGTATTTTATATCTTCAACATTTATAGTCATAGACTTTCTGGTGATTCTGTAGTTGCATCTTTAACTTTGATTTCTCAAGACAGGATTTCTCTGTATAGCCGTGGCTGTCCTGGAACTCACTCTGTAGACCAGGCTGGCCTTGTACTCAGAAATCCACCTGCCTCTGCCTCCCAAGGGCTGGGATTAAAGGCATGCGGCTTTGCATGCATTCTTAATGCTTGTAACTAGAAGCTTTAATGATTGCAAATGGTAAAAAAAGGAAAAGAATTTACAGAAAATGTTTCCTAAACACATAGCTGTGAACCAAGTACCACAGTCAGAGAAGCAGAGACCCAAGTACATGACAATCAGAGAAGCAGATGATGAGCAAGGAGCATCAAGTGTCTGAGGAGCAGAACCCCACATCATTCTTCTGTGACTTAATAAAGAAGGGACTTCCACCTACTGCAGACATCTGATCCTCAGCTTCCTAATAAGATTATGGAAGGATACACTTAAAACTACATTAAGCACTAACCACAGAATTATAATTGAGATATGCCATTTTGATGGGATGTAACCTGAAGCCATTTGCTATAACATAAATTTTACTTAACAAAATTACTTGGGCTTGTTTGCTTTTATTTCCACTTGAGAAATGAGAATCATTTCAGGCACTATATGCTTGGTGGCATGGGCTTAGGCACATGCAATAGTGACTAGCATTTCTTATAAAATAGAAAAATAAGACATTATTTCCATGGATCATTTCATTTAAATGTATCAAAGTTCCATTTGTATATGAGGTAGGGATGTTATTATATCTGTTTTGTGAGAGTTTTAACAGTTTTCATAACTAGCCTCAGCTTTCACAGCACGTAGCCAGACTCTCTAAGCCTATTGAATATGTTGCCCAACAAAAACCCACAAAGTAAACGCTGACTTTGCTCATTACAGAGCAGGTCTCTCCCTTTCTTTATTGCACCCCCCCCCTTTATTCTCTGTACTATATTTCAAAACTAAGACTGCTAAATTCAAAAAATGGTTACTTCTTAGAACCAATAAAATTAAGTATGATGTATTTCCCTTGTGATTAAAAATCTTATCTTTCTGGCAATGAGATTAAAGGTTGAGTCCCCTTGTGACCAGTGATGTCCATTGGTGCATTGTTGACAGTCTGAAACTCAGACTGTGATCACTTTTGCAAACTTTTAACTGTTTGCACCCCCAATAAATTAATCAGAACAACAAAATATTGTCAAGTGGAGAAATCAATAAAATAAAGGGTATCTATTGCTAAGGGCTAGCCACAGTGTGGCTAGGGTGAAGGCTAACACCAGCTGCTTGGTTCTCTGTTCTTCCACAGACCTGCTAATGGCTAAAGGCTGTGGGTCTTCCACTTTTATAGCTGAGCTTTGAGGTTTTCCTCATAGAAATGCACACAGCACACCATCTTCCAACTCAGGTCCATCATCACTCAACAAGAACGCCATCTTTAATTCAAGATACTATCTCCCTATGCAGCTCATCCAAGGAATTTCTCATTATATCCTATGAAATTAATCACTGAAACAGCCCATAAGCAAAAGTGATATGAGGAGCAAAACACATATTTCACCCCAATACAAAGGGACCTAATCCTTTAAGAGTAAAGTGCCAGCTCATTGCTTGTTCCATAATCCATCAACAAGGTGTATAAACCGATTAAGCTCAGTCATGTGCAAATGATCACAGAAAGAACAATGTATAAAATGGGCCTTTATATTAAAGGCTATTGGGAATGTCTGGGCTATCTTCATGCTCTTCAAAGAGGAAAATGGCCTGAGGCTACATCAATCAACAGTGTGAATGAAAAAAAGAACTTGAAATAACCATTTATGAATAAATGAATTAAACTGACTGCAGATGAGGAAGTAACTTATTTAATGTTCCAAGGTCTTCACATAGGATAGTATGATCATGCCGTGGGCACTGACATGAAAAGATTCACAACCTACAGTTATAACAGAAAATAAAGTGTTACCACACCCAAGGTTAACCTCACTTTAATTTATTGCACTTTAATGCACAAGGCTAAGGTATGTGTGTGCTTTAATGGAGCCGGGACTTCATAAGTAAAACACATGATGAAGCATTGGCTATATAGAGGAAAATAAAGAGTGGAATGGATTGTAGTTGCTAAGGAAATATGGTTCTTGTCCTGTCTTTTGAGGAAGAAAATTAAAGAACAATGGGATGATATTCACTAAGCTGAAACAATAGTTTGGAACATGCTTATCAGCAATTGAAACCAGATCAGTGCACAGGCTGCAAATCATTAGGAGATCCAGGTGGCACACTGTAGAACACTTGTATTCAACGTTTCAGTGGACTTATACTTGAAGCTCAACTCACCTGAAATTTCAATCAAAATGATTCTTTGATTATACATCAAACTGCTAAAATGTTCCCCTCAGAAGCCCTGGCTAGACCTTAGGGCAGTGTTGCCTATAATTTAAATTATATCAACTGAATAAGAACATGATATGCTAAAATGCTACCCTTGTGTGTCTTTGTTTCTTTGTCTATAAGTGCATATAAATAAAAATATTAGCTCTTTTGGTTAGTTGCTAAAAATATGAGATTATCATAAAGAAGAATATGGGCTGGTGCATTAAGTTATGTAAGTTACCTAAACTTTACATTCTACATTCCATTAGAATGTTCATCATTTGCCACAGAAAGAATCACTCAGGAAGCTCGTCACAATGTAGGCTCTTGATGTTCCCTAAAGACAGGTGCTGAAGGATTCCTAGCAATGGTGCTCTGGGAGACAAAGGAACATTTTAGAGGTGGGCATAAGTCACTTGGAGAATGTCCTTGAAAATAATATTGGGACCGTGGCCTCTCTTTTTTCTCACTCTATGTTTCTCTCTTAGGTTTAGCATTGCTATAATGAAACACCATAAACAAAAGCAAGATGGGAAGAAAGGAAAGGAGTTTTTTGGCTTGTACTTCCAAGACAATAGTCATCCTGAAAGGAGGGACAGAAATTCAAACATGGCAGGGACCTGGAGCTGGGAGTTGATTCAGAGACCATGGTGTAGCAAAGGGGGGTTCTGCTTACTGGCTTGCTCTTTATGCTTCCTCAACATGCTTTATTTTAGAACCCAGGACCACCAGACCATGGGTGGCACCACTACAATGGGCTGAGCCCTCCTCCAACAATGAACAAGAAAATGCCCTATATGCTTCCTATAGAGGTCTTTTTTTTTTTAGGGTCTTTCCTCTCTTATGACTTTAGTTTGTGTCAAGCTGACAAAAATACATGGGAAGCACAGCCACATTGAGGTGAATCAGCCACTTCCACCAATGCTTCTGTCACAATGTATGAGTCTGCCTCAAGCCCAAAGCAACAGTCAAACGACTATGAACTGAAACATCGGAAACAGTAAGCCAAATAAACCTTTCTTCTTCTTATGTTCATTATCTCAGGTATTTTGTGGCAATGCCAGAAGGTTAACCAACCAGCAGAACCCTAGATGAACCCTGAGATTCTGCGAGTCCCCTGGAGATACTATGATCATACTTTAAGATAAGCTTGGAGTCTGAACTCTGTAAGGCAAGGTCCTTTCCCTCAATTTTGTACTCCATCAAATGTCTAGAAAGAGATGAGTTTTGAATCCAGGGCATCAGTTTCTATGTCTTCAGGAAGCATCTGAGTGGTAATACTCCATTGCTCCTTTTTAATATTTTTTGTTAGTTTTGCTTTGTTTTTTGAGACAAGGTTTCTCTGTGTAGCCCTGGCTGTCCTGGAACTCACTCTGTAGACCAGACTGGCCTCGAACTCAGAAATCTGCCTGCCTCTGCCTCCCAAGTACTGGGATTAAAGGCGTGCACTACCACTGCCTGGCACCTTTTTAATTTTATGAATAAATGTTATTCATTTTAAAGCACTCAAATTTTTCCTTCTCTCACTCCATCCAAAGTTATTACCTAAAGTTCCCAGGGTCACATCTTGAGAAACTGTTTTCCAAGATGATAATACTTTATAAACTAATAATGACTAAAATTATTTTATAAAAAAAAACAATTTGTGGTATAGAAAAGGATCAGTTAATTAACTTTTTTATAAAAAATTGGAGTTTCTGGTTAAACATCAAAGCTTTTACCCAATCTCCTCACATACTACTCTGAACCAGAATACACATAAGAATTAACTTGCAAGCTTTTTCTGGGACACTTCATCAAATAAAAGAAAATAGGTATTGTCAACATGGCAATGCACAATATGGATATTGGCATAGGTTATTGATGTTAATCCTAATGCACAAATATAAACAGGCAACCTACTAGTGGTGTTACTTCAGTAGTACAGAGGATGAGCTCTGGATTTGGACTGTGCTATCCATCATGTATACAACATAACTGGGTACAGTATTACTACCTAACTCCTAGAGTGTTTCTACTAAATCTATTCCTTAATCGTTTACTATTTGTAAGGTACACAGTCCTTCAACTGATAAGTGTACTTGCTAAATGTTACTTTATTAAGTGGTAATGTTTATTTAAATTGTGACACTTTTCTAGGACATGTCATGCATTTTTGTAAATACATGGCATGCATTTATGTAAAATTCTAAAGCTCACCTAAACTCACTGGCCCTGCGCTTCTTATCTTACTCATTACAACTCTATCATTTTGTACTTTAGGACCATTTAGATTTTTTTCCAGTGGTTTTCTGAAGTCTGCTTTTCTATATTTTCCTTTAGCTCCTATGTTTTTCAGTTGAAACACTTTGAACCTAAAACCAGAGCTCTCACAGCTTCACCAGAACAATCAGTTTCATTAAACAGAAGTAAAAAAAAAAAAAAAAAAAAGATGACTTAGTGTTTTATGTACCAAATAATGCTGGATGTACACCTAAGCTTTTGCTGAGTTTGTGTGAAAGCATCTGAGAGCCTCATGAAGCAGAATGAATCATTTTACAAGTGCACCAAAAGGTCTTGAAAGGATTACGATATGTAGCATCTCAACAGAATGAAACTCAAAGGAAGATACTTCAAATTATTGAAGTGTTTGCACTCATTATTCTCCTTCTAAAGGCCACAACACTCATGGCCTTTCAATGTTATAATCAAGATGTCCATTTCAAGGGAGAATGTTTGAAATTTATGGATAACACAACTTTGACAGAATAAATTCTCATTCATTCAAGTATGTGAAGCTGCACTGCTATGCATTTGTACACAATTACATAAAGTTGTAGGACACTCTACCCAATCAGTGGAAGGTTGAATTGACTAAGTTATGTTAGTCCAAGAATTCCTCCCACTAGGAATTTTCTCAAGACCCTACATGGTTTAGTACTCTAGGGTCACCACCACAAAACCGGTAGACATGCGAGGTTGTGTAGCATCTTGTAAGACTCGAGTACCCATAACATCTGGGCTAATCTTTTCAAGTGCAGTCATTTTCTTTTGATGTCTAATATTTACACATGCACTCATGTAGCATCCATAGGGCTAGATGAATTGTTTCACATCTGAAATGAACAGGATTAATTATTGTCTCACATTTTCAACTCTATAAAGAATAATATCAGAATATAGAAAACTAAAGTATAAATAACAAAAATGGAATTATGAAAGTAAAGTTTTCTACTTAGTTTTCCTAGCAAATAAGTGAGAGAGAGAGAAAAAAAGACCAAAATTCAATCTGTAGAAAGTGGAGGGATGAAACTAATCCAGCAATATTTGGCTTCAGAGAACCTCGTATTTAAGAGGTGAACTATGATTGTCCAGTTTTTGTTCTTTTCTTATCAGTTCTCCACCTTACTCAAGTGTAGTCAGCTTCCTTATGTGGACACCACAATATTATCCCAAGGAGGCAGTCTGTTTCCTCATCTCTCACTCTTTGTTTTGTGTGGCTTGTAGGAATCATTGCCTGACTCTGTGGACATTCAACCAAGGTGAAATAAATGAATGAGTTCTACTTCTTCTGTGCTTGGAGAAAATTTGGTATGATTTAGAGAAAGCACATGGTATACTAAGAAAATAGAGTTCAAAGAGTATTCTTACCAGCTTTTGGCACGATCATCTTTAAAATGGCTTCAGGGCACAGGTACAGGAATTTTATTGACAGCAGGTTCTACAGCCATTGAACACTGCTTTCTCTCTTGCGGTTAATGTTTTGTAGCATAAGGATCATGCAGGAGTTTGGCTTCTGGCTGTATCTCTCTCACTGTGAGCTTAAGCACAATAACTACCCTTTCTAAAATGCAATGTCCTCATTTATGATACAGAAAATAATGAAGTAATGACCATTTCTACCTGACAAGATCATTGTGAGGAATAAACAAAATAATGCTGACAGTTATTAATACCTATAAAAACAAACCATAAAGTAAACACCATCTCTAGTTAAAACCATTCCTCCAGTGGGGTGACTAAAACACTGAAAATGTTTAAGAAGGGCCTTACTTGCTACTCTCGGGTATACAGAAACAGAGAAAGATATCACTTTATAAGGTACTTCAAAAGTAGAGATTTATTTTACATAGTGCCAGTAATCGATGTGTGTAACCAAATATCAAATAATAGGGTATATAAACCCAATTACTTCCTGCTATAGCTACAAAAAAATCTTATAGGCAAAATTTTCTCATACAAAAAAAAAAAAAATAGTGGACAGGTTGCTTCTGGTCTGTCTGGGGCAGTGCCCTGAGCAGACCTTGGGCACAAACTCTAAAGCCAGTCCAACAGCACTCAGAGGAAGCTCCACTCCCAGGTGCTCTAACAAGCCCAGGATCCCAAGATCCCAGACTCACAGGATCCCAGAGACAGTTTGACTCTGAGGAGTTGTGACACAACCATGATCAAATGAAGGACAGGCTCCAGTCAGATTGAGCCAGGCAGCATTAGAGATAACCTGATGGTGGTGGCAGGGCCGGGGGTAGGGCGGGTGTTATTTCCCATCATCAGAACCCAATTCTCCCACCATAGCAAGTCCTGGAAACACCATTACACCAGAAAAGGAAGATTCAGATCTAAAAAAACTTCTCATGATGATGATATAAGACTTTAAAAAAGACATAAATAGTACTTTCAAAGAAATGCAGTAGAACACAGGTAAATAACTAGAAGCCCTTCAAGAGGAAACACAAAAATCCCTTAAAGATCTGCAGGAAAACACAATCAAACAGCTGAAGGAAATGAACAAAACCATCCAGAATCTAAAAATGGAAATAGAAACAATAAAGAAATCAGAAAGAGAGACAACCCTGGAGATACAAAACCTAGGAAAGAAATCAGGAGTCATAGATGCAAATATCACCAACAGAATACAAGAGAGAGAAGAGAGAATCTCAGGGGCAGAAGACACCATAGAAAACATTGACACAACAGTCAAAGAAAATGCAAAAAGCAAAAAGCTCCTAACCCAAAATATCCAGGAAATCCAGGACACAATGAGAAGACCAAATCTAAGGATAATAGGTATAGAAGAGAGTGAAGATTCCCAATATAATGGGCCAGTAAATATCTTTAACAAAATTATAGAAGAAAACTTCCCTAACCTAAAGAAAGAGATGCCCATGAACGTACAAGAAGCCTACAGAACTCCAAATAGACTGGACCAGAAAAGAAATTCCTCCCATCACATAATAATAAAAACACCAAATGCACTAAACAAAGAGAGAATTTTAAAAGCAGTAAAGGAAAAAGGCCTAGTAACGTAAAGGCAGGCCTATCAGAATTACACCAGACTTCTCAGCAGACTATGAAAGCTAGAAGATCCTGGGCAGATGTCATATAGACCGTAAGAGAACACAAATGCCAGCCTTGGCTACTTTATCCAGAAAAACTCTCAATTACCATAGATGGAGAAAACAAGATATTCCATGACAAAACAAAACTTACACAATATCTTTCCACAAATCCAGCCCTACAAAGGATAATAGATGGAAAACACCAACATAAGGAGCAAAACTATACTCTAGAAGAAACAAGAAAGTAATCTTTCAACACATCCACATAAACCTAGTTCCACCTCTTACAACAAAAACAACAGGAAGTAACAATTACTTTTTCTTAATATCTTAATATGAAAATTAATATTACCAACATATTCTAACTGATTGAAATCCAAAATTATGAGGAATTAGAAATTTGTTGATTGTCATCCAATGGTCTCTCTAATTTGGTAATTGGAGAAATAGATCCAATATTGTACAATCCATATACACTTTCTGCTTGTTTGTACCTGACAGTGTCTTGCTATGTACCACATAATGGTCTTGAAATCTTGCTTCTCCTATCTCAGCCTCTCTATTAGTAGTATTATTTATTTCATGTTTTTACACTATACTATGGTTTTCAGAACAGCTTACATATTTCAAAAGTATTTATACAGCCAAAAGAAACTAGACAATTAACTTGGGAGGTGGCTTATAAGAGAACAACAAAGAGTGAGACTGAATGCTTTGCTTGACATTTCTAGCTCTTGTATCAAGTTTGAAGAAGAGGATTTTATAAGTTACTCTTTCTCTGAGATGAATGCTTTTCCAAATTATCACAGCCAATGAACCAGATTCTTACCCTCACCTAATGTCTGTGCCACCCTCCAAGTAGAACCATTGTTCGTTGAAACAGTTGGTGAATGACTATGGATAGACCATCTTAATACACACACCATTTCTTAAATGAATGTAACCTGTTCTCTTTGGGCTGAGAATAAATTCACTCACTCAACTCAAATAGCTTTGACCATAAAACAAACAAACACAAACAAACAAACAAAACCAAAACCTTTAGGGCTGGTTCTGCAGCTCAGCAATTGAAGCTAGTTGAACTTGTCTAGCAAGACAAGACCTTAAGATCAGACTCCAGCTCCACACACAAACAAACGAAATATGGACAGAATATACACCTTTCCTGTTCACCGTGACTGTTCAACTTTGCAAACCTGAGTGTGTTCTTTTCAGTAAACTCTGCTGAAGTCAAATATACTTAGAGAAAAGTAAGGCAAGGAGAAGTAGACTCCTCACTGAGGTGACAAAAGGGAAGGAGAAGTAGACTCCTCACTGAGGTGACAAATCTGACAGACTCAAGAGGCAGGGTATCTTAAAGCCCAAGAGCCCTTGTGACCTCCAAACAACTACCATCTCTATTTCTCCCTGTATTGGACAGCGCTCTGTTCTTGAACTTTGTATCAATAGGACAAGTCCAGGCACCTTCATGGTTACCTTGAGAATGAGATTCTGGGTCTTGTTCCCTTATTAAATTTCAATGCTACATACAGCTTTACACACTGTCATTTATCCAATCAACACCACAGTGTTTATGAAGACTGTCATCTATCCTATACTTTGTGATACCTTAAGTTTTCAGATAAAGAATCCAGTTACATTGTTAATGGAAATCTGGGTTATTCCCGGTTGTTGGTGAATATAGCTGCATGATCACGTTTTTGTTTTTTGTTTTTTTTTTTAAATAGTGCATAGAACTGTTTTAGATATGTGATAATCAGCACAGTGATTTCCCTGTCTCATATACACTGTGCCTATGTGGGCAGTAACTCAGCTCACTTCAGGGTTCTGTGCATTTGTCTAGGAAGTTCTCACCTGGGGTTTCCTTATTGTGTTACAAGCTAAATAATGATTTGTATTTAATTTAAGTTCATGAACCAGCTGTTAACATTGCTTATGCCTCAGTATTCCACCCTGTGTTTTTAAATCAGACCAATAAATCTATGACACAGAGAAATACAGTTGGCTATAAAGAGAGAGTGCTTCCTGTGGCAGTGCCCCTTAACCTTTTAAATTAACACCCAAATGTGTTGTCTCAGCCTCCCTTCTACTCCTTTTTACTACTAGCATCTACTACTCTTGTATGTGTGGGCTCTGTCTTCCATCAGCTCCCCTGGGATTTATACTGAGACCATCATGTCCACCAGTCCTTGCAAACATGTACAATACCAAATTCTGGCCAATGTTTTATGTCCTTGTCTCATTTATCATGGAAATTGAGCTCATATTTTTTGGCTCTGAGTTACAGTTAAGATGGTATTTGAAAATAAATTTTAAAAAATTATAAAAATCAATTTTTAATTGTGTTACATCAAGAATATACTATGTCGAAGATTCTAATATTAGATAATTAAGTTACTACTTACTATAACACTCAAGGAATAATCCAAACACATAAGTCTCTAGTTTCTAGGAGGAGGTTGCTGCTATATTCAATAATTTCTCGATGTAGATTTCTTTTTCCTCAGAGAAGCTCAACATCTTCCAAGGCTTTCTTAATTTGAATGTATAAAATTGATGTCCTCCATATAGCAATATGAGTATGAATATTTGGAGTTAGGGTTTTAGGTAATTAAAATACAATATGCTATTAAATATTACACAAATATATAACAAAATTTCAAGGGAAAATAAAATTGATATTAAACAGAAATTGTTATTAATAATACCTATTTAGGGGAGAATAAAGTTCTGGTAATATTTTTATTATTTCATTGCTGGATCTTGTTATTTTGTTAGACATCACATTTATAAATATATGCGATGGTAAGAAGACTATTTTTTAATTTATTTTTTATTTTCATATATGTTTTTCATAATTACATCATTCCCTCCTCCTCCCTCCAACACTTCCTGCTCTCCCCACTCTCTGTCTTTAGAATTTATGGCCTCCTTCTCTTTAATTGTGTGTGTGTGTGTGTGTGTGTGTGTGTGAATATGCACACGTGTGTTGAACAATTCTATAAATACAACCTGCTGAGTCTATTTAATGTCACCTATATATACACAATTTTGGAATTGACCACTAGCTGTTACACAAGCCATTATAGGGTCTCATCCCTAGGGAAAACTAATTCTCCACCTCTCAGCAGCCATTAATTACCTGCGGCCTGTTATGCAGGGGTAGGGCCTTAATAATTTCCCCCATCTACTTGAGCATGCTTAGTGGTATTGTCCTTGCTCAAGTCTTGTTTAGGTAACCATATATATATACATGTATATATACATATATATATATATATATGTATACATAATATATACATTTTTTTAAGTGGAATAAAGACTATGCACTCTCTCTTCAGAAAGAAACACATGCATATAAATTTACAACAGTATTTTTTGAAAATTTAAGAAAGGCTAAAAAGATTTCATTTTCTTTTTTTTTTTTTTTAAAAAAAGAGAATTCATTTTCATTTGATGACTTCGTATTGGTAGAAAATGGTAGCATCAAGATTTACTATATATTCTAGTTGTTCATGCAAAAGCCAAATGCCTTCTGTACATACATATCAATGAGATATGTTGCTCATTAAATGAAAAAGACACAACTAACAGGCATGAAGTACATGAATAATGCTTCATAAACAAGAATGTTTCAGCAAAGCAAGTGACCAACGAGCGAAATGTTCATGCGGCTCCTAAGGAATTGTATCTGCAGTATCGGCATCCTAAGGGCTTGTCCTTGAGCTACATTTCAAGAACAAGCTGTAATAAAAGAGATGATAATTTTTAACAAAGAGGCTTTAATCTACCCCTGGGGAAAAGATAACGATCAAGTAGGGAAGATTCTACTCTGCACATGTTTTTAAATAATTAAAACCAGCAATCTACAAAAAGGTCCTGTCTTCCTAATGCTGTAGGTCCTCATTTAAAGGAGATACCAGCATAACCATAAAGTAATATTCATTTTGGTTGTGAGCAAACAGATGCCCAAGGTCACTGGTGAGTTTCACAGATTAAGTGTTGCCCCACTTTCCACACTGTTCCAGTGCCTTCAGAAAGCATCCACAGTGGCTTGCACCAATGTTACTGTTAGCACTATAGAAAATGTTTTAAAGAATCAATAGGAACAGATGTGTACTTAATCCCTTTTAACTCTCATGACTAAATTCGCATTCTTTCCAGTTCTCTGGGTTATTTCCCATTAGTTTAATTTACCAGAAGGTGATTTGAGACAAAGAGATGATTAAACTAATCCAGGTTGAAAGAAGGTGATCTAATTATGAGTCATGGAGACTCATTCTCACAAGGAGGGGGGGGAGGAAACTCTGAAAATGAGTGAGCATTTAGACGACTTTACAGTAATCATATATGGTGAGTGTATAACGTCAAGTTGATTACCCAATAGTGACCATAAATGGTGAGTATTATTCAACTATCCATGAACTCCTTTCACAGCCTGGAGTTCTGCTTAAATACTTCCATTGATTTATACTAGTCTACGAATGGGGTATCTAAATCCTAACAATTATATTCAGAGGCAACAGGAAAGGGGAAGGAAATAATCAAACAGAAAGCAAATGTGTGGGCAGGTTCTCCTGTTAACCGAACACCTATTTACTAGCAGGGACCCAAGAACTACAGCCATCAGCTAAGTAAATAAGCTATTATGGCTGAAATACAAGGATCAACACAGGTAAATGTTGAGGTTCGGTCTCTTGCACTCTACTGTAATGCTAAGTGTGGCTGGCCCCTAAGACCTGACCTTCCCAGAAACAAGAGAGTCCTCCTGTAAGATGCTAAGTGATCCTCCCACCAAGTCATTTCTGACTGGTAAATAAAGACACCAACAGCTAATAGTTGTGCATTAGAGTTTAGGTCTCATGGACTTGGGATAGCAGGAGGAGGAGGAGGAGGAAAAAGAAAGTACAGGAAGGAGAAGGAGAAACCACCAATGGCTAGGAGTCAAAAGAATATGGCCCTGAGTTAAGAGCAGCCCAGATGAAACATAATAAGTAATAACTCAGGGTTATTGATAGGAAATAGACTTTAATAGCATGGAGGAGAGGATCTGCGCAGCTCTTGTGTTAGCTAAAGCTTTATTGAAAATATAGAGGTGTGTGTGTGTGTGTGTGTGTGTGTCATTCAGAAACTAAAGGGACAGAAGCAGGTAGACAAGCCAGGTCAGGACTAAATACTTTCTACCACAGGTAAAACTTTTCCCCGGTCTCAACTGTAGTTAGTTTTAACCTAGAAAAGTTTAGAATTACTATTTGTCAGCTTCAAAACTCACAATATATATCACGCCCACTACTTACATGCATGGATATGTTAAAATCTAGAGCTCGGTATGCTCAGCAACTTCGCAAGCTTTCTTGGTTTTGAAACTATACTGGTTCTGGGCTGCTGGCACCACACCATGCCACTCTGCCTCTCTCAATGGCGTGCCTGTAACTTGTTTCCTGACTTCTTTTATATCACATTGTTTAACCTTCAGTCCTTTTAAACTACTTCTGCTGATTCTTATTTAAAATAATCTTGTGCTTTTTACTCTCTCCACTTCACTGTAGTCACCCTAAACTAGTTTATTCGCATTTAGTCAAAGCCTCTGTGGATTTTGTAAGACCCAGTTAATCATTAATCTCAGTGTAGCATGGTCTTTTGCACTTACTTGTCTTCTCAACCTGAAAGTGCAGTGTGAATGCTTGTTTAATTTTCAGATACTCTCGTAAGTTCTTGTGATGAGAAATAATTAAAAAGAAAAAAAGAACATTTCATGAGTCTCGTGTATCATTGGAACAATGACTTTGGCATAAAACTTTTGTGAAGCCAATTTTACTAGCCTAAAATAAAACTAGATATATGTGCAAACAAAATTTACATGGGTGGCAGATGTGTAGAACTAAATGTATTGCTAAATAAATCATTTGACCGAAACAAAATACCAAGAGATAAATCTCTAAAATTGGTATTGATGTTCTCCCTTCTCTTGAGTATCAAGAAATATGTATAATGTCTTATTAGGGACTAAGTAATTGTCTTACAATACCCAAGCCTTCGAACGCAGCTACTATGTCAAGTGAAACAAATTAAGTTTAGTGCGATTTATTCCTGCAAACAGCAGCACTTCAAACCAGAGATTCAGAGTGCCCTGCCAAGCAGTGTGGGATGTGAGAGTGCATAGACTGACCATGGAGACAAAGGTCAACACTCACCTGACAGGCTCTTGCCAAGAATCTGCTTATTTCAGCACAAAATGATGCAAGTGCCTTAAGGTGACTTGAGCTGCCAAGCTGGGTATGATTGGTTGAGATCTAGATCTTCCTTGCAAAATATACTAGTTTGTTTATATGCTAAGTATGGTCATGGTTTATAGACAGGATCTCAATGTACAGAGAAAACTTCAAGCTGCTGATGTTCTTTCTTTGCTTTAAGTACAGGCAATCATTCACAATAAAGTTTTGAAAGCAAGTGCACAAATCTTACAGAAAGATATGTTAATTATGCTCAAGTGAATTCTAAGACTCGGGCAAAGGCAGAAGGCAAAAGGATGCAGAAGGTACAGGATGGTGATGAATGCTTACAGTTCTGCCACAAAGAAAACTATAGGCCTCACTTTACCTTGTTGCTGCTTGAAAACCACAAGCTATCTTAGGATCTCAAAATTACGTTATTATTGTAGTGTGGGTGCTGGTTGTTATCTAGGGATTTGCTTGCTTTGTTCCTTGGCATAAAAAAAAAATGAATAGCCTGGAATGAAAGAAGACCAAGCTTCAGAGAAGGCTTAATCCCTTCAGAATATGAGAAACCTAAGGTTGAGAGTCCAGTAAACAGTTTCTGGCTTAGTATGATATAGGGCCTCTGGGCCTTCCCCTTTTGCTATTGGTCCTGTTGAGATATTCATCTTGCCCATGCCTTCCCACATGTTTTTTTTTTTCTCATAATGTCTTCTGGGAATAAGAAGCGTTCATCTCAGGGAGCCTGCTTTGGTCTGTTGGTCTTACAGATGCTACCTTCCCTTCACCATGATGCTGAGGGAAGCTAAGAAGGCAGAATAAGAGGTACGGAACGTTCCATGAGTAAGCCTGGAAGGAAAAACATGGGCTCCTTCCTAAACAAGAACCGAAGGATCAAAGACACAAGGAAGTTCAGGCTTGAGTTAACCATGAAGAAAAAGGATCTGGCTGGGCCAAGAAACAAGGCTGACTAAAATGTTAGGGTCCTCACAGTAGTAAACAATAGAAAGTCTCCTCACATTAGAGGGAAACAAAGCCAGAATTCTGAAACTATAGACTTAAGCCAAGTACCGAGGAGTAAACGCAAAGCCTGGTGCTCTACGACAGTGGAGTGACCTTCATGTCTGAGAGGGGAACAAATGGCTGGGAAATAAAGCCTAAAGCAGTAGCTCAAGAGTCACGTGAGATGCCCCAATCTAAACGCATATAACCCCAGGTTTGGGAGACTGAGGCAGGAGAATTACCATGAGTTCAAGGGATAGCCTGAATTATATGGTGAATTCCAGTCCAACTGGAGCTGTATAGCAATATTCTGCCTCAGTAAATCATGGCAGAAGGAACAGAGACCTCTATGTACTCTCTTTGATAGGGCACTAACCGTATCTGATGCCCTCACCTTGAGGAGTTAGAAGTCCAGTGTTCTCTTCTCTAATCGATTTTGGTGATTGTATCTAGCATTTACTTTTCAGGATTAGAAATCACTCTACTTGTTCCTGTAGCCCAGTGTTACTCTAGACATGATCTCATGCTTTGAAGTCAATGATCTCCGACAGAATAGCACACCTTGATTATTAGGCCAGGGCTATCTCGGCTTCCTCCAGTGTTGCTAAATTGAACTATTACTTACTTAGTCCCTTTCGGAAATTTACTCAGAAATCACTTTCTTTTTTTTTTTTTTTTAAGTGCCTGTTTTAGAATGTGGTGGTGCATGTCCATAATACCAGCATGCAGGAAGCAGAGACAGGAGGATTCAAGGGACCTTGAGGCTCTCCTAGTCTATTCAGTGAATTCCATAAATAATGAAAGAGAGAGAGAGACAGACAGACAGAGAGAGAGAGAGAGAGAGCAAGCGGCAGAGAGAGAGAGAGAGAGAGGATTTTCTCATGCTTACATTGACATACATATCTAAACTCAGTGTCAGTCATTTCTTCAGGTCAGGTTGCTTTTTTCTGTGTATTCTTTACATTTATATGTTCATCTGCTTACCAGATCTTTCTGCCCTCTGTCCAACATTTTAAGCCACAGAACCTCTCTTTTTGGACAACATGACTTCTTTATTACTGTTACATAATTCTAGATATATTTTGTCTTCTTTGAGAATTCATAGGATGTAGCAACTGTCCCCTGCCAATCTGCTACTCCCCAAGGAGTGATACCCCATCTTCTGATCTAGAAGACGTGGATCCACCTCCCTCTCAACATTTATGTCTGTGAGTATCAAGATCTTCTTTTTTACAAAAGTTAAATATGTTTGAATATTACTTAACTGTGTGGACCCATTTGGTTTTGAACTTGCAGTCCTCCTGCCTCAGCATCTTGACTACCCCACCATACCTGAGTTCGATTTCAAGAGTTCTTTAAGGTGATATGCATTTTGTTTTAAAAATCCTCTTGAAGTAACTTGCTTAATTAAAATATAACTATATCACTATTCCCACATCTTTTCTCTCATGTCCACACACCTCTCCCAAATTCATGACCTCTTCTTTTTTTTATTTTGTTTAGTTGGTATTTATTTTATTTTCATACTGGATAGAAATCTGGGTTTGCAAATGCTCTCCCATGGCTTACATCCCAAGCCCATACATCATTTTTATTTTTCATTTTTTTATTAGATGTTTTCTTTATTTACACGTCATACAATATCTCCTTTCCCAGGTTCCTCTCCAAAAAGGAAGAAAAAAAAGAAAAAAAGAAAAAAAAGAAAACAAAAACAAAAACAAAAACAAACTCTTGTTCTTTCCCCTCTACCCCTGCTCACCACCCTACCCTCTCCTGCTTACTGGCCCTGGCATTCCCCTACACTGGGGCATAGAACCTTCACAGGACCAAGGGCCTCTCCTCCCATTGATGACCAATTAGGCCATTCCCTGCTATACATATGCTGCTGGAGCCATTAGTTGACCATGTGTACGCTTTGGTTGGCAGTTTAGTCCCTGGGAGCTCTGAGGGTACTAGTTAGTTCATATTGTTGTTCATCCTAAGGGGCTGCAAGCCCTTCAGCTCCTTGGGTCCTTTCTCTAGCTCCTTCATTGGGGACTCTGTACTCAGCCCAATGGATGGCTGTGAGCCTCTACTTCTGTATTAGTTGGGTACTGTCAGAGCCTCTCAGGAGACAGCTATTATCAGGCTCCTGTCATGACCTCTTCTTTAACTATTTATTTTACATACCTGTATTAACAAACATATAGTTACAACACGATGAATCCTTTAAGTGTTTTTTGAATGTCTGTGTTTCTGAGGTTAGCCATTCAGTAGAAGATAACCAAAGCAGGGACTCACCTCTGGGGAAGATTAAGTCTCTCTCTTAGCAGTGGTTAATTGCCTGTAGCTCTTCATCTAAAGCTAGCATCCATGAAATTTTCCCTACTTGTGTTAGGATGTTCAAGTCTTGTTTAGAAAGCCATGTTGTCAAGATCTCATGGGGTGTGCCTTTCCTATAATAGATGGAAGGCACTGTCCCACATCTGATTCCTTGGTTCTCTGGCTCTTACAAAGTTAATTCCCACATGCACGTTCTTCTGCAATGTTCCATGAGCCTTGGGTACATGAGTTATGTTGTAGATATAAATTGGTGCTCAGTACCTCACGGTCAGTTTTCACTTCATTTTGAATTTCTGTAATAGTCTCCTGTTGAAAAAAAAAGTTTCTGTGGCTGGAGAAATGGTTCAGTGGTTAAGAGCATATCTTGTTCTTTCAGAGGAAACAGAGGCAATTATCAGCATCCACATGATGGCTTATAGCCATCTGTAGCTATAGTTCCAGGGCATCTGGTACCCTCTACAGACCTCCAAAGGCATCAGGCATACACATAGTACACATACATTCATTCAGGCAAAACACTCATAGATGTAAAATAAATCTTTAAAGGGGTAAAGAGAAGTGTCTTTGCTGCAGGGTAAAATCACCACTCATATTTAGACATAAAGATTAGTAATTAGAACACAGGAAGTGCATTTGTTTAAGAAATTCATTGGTTAGCTATGTAGCTGGCTAGATTTATAGTACTAGGTATTATTTCTCTTCTTAAGCAGATAGTATATAGCTACTTTGCATTATTATGGCCATAATACTTGACACAAACAGGAGTTATTTTATCTTCTTTGGTTGGTTGGTTATTCCCATGCACTTGGGTAGAACACAATGGAGCACTAGCATGTAGCATGTACAACTTAGTTCTTGGCATTGGTTATGTATGACAGACACTGTTCATACCATGGCCAACTAAGAAGCAGAAAATATGACAGAAAGCACAGATCTGGTGTAACCTTTGAAAGCCTGCCCAAAGTGATTTCACTTCCACCAGACAGTTCCCACCACATAAAAGTTCTATAGCCTGTCAAAAACAGCATCACCAGCTAGAGAACAAATGTTCAAAACATGAGCCTGCAGAGAACATTTGGAGATCAAGCCATAACCATAGGAGAGATAAAGTTAAATTGAAAAATAATAGTACAGTTTAAAATTATTATGGGAAGAGAAATGTTTTCTTCCACAGCAAAACAAGTGTGATAGACGGCTCAAATAACTATAAATCATTTCACGGCTCTTCTGTGTACCTCTTCTCTAGCAAATCATTTTGAGGAAAAAAAACACTCTCCATGGGATGATATTGCTGGATACCTGAAGAAGATATGCAGTGTATTTATATATTCAAGAATATGTACATATGTACATATCTGCATGTTACAACAATTAAGGAAAGGATGCCATGAATTTTAAAAGTATTTTTTTTTAATTTTATTTATATGAGTACACTATAGCTGTCTTCAGACACACCAAAAGAGAACATCAGATCCCATTACTGATAGTTGTGAGCCATCATTGGTTGCTGGGAACTGAACTCAGGACCTCTGGAAGAATAGCCAGTGCTCTTAACCACTGAGCCACCTCACCAGCCCGAGGCCATGAATTTGAAGAAGAGCAAAAACAGTTATATGAGATGGTTTGAAAGGATGAAAGAGAAGGGGGAAATGTGTAATTTTAATCTGATAAAAAGGAAAGATTTTTAAAAATGCTGTAGTATAGCAGAACTCTATTATTTTAACTGAGCTATCCTTATTTTTCCGAAAAGCATGAGACTTGGTGACCGTCTTGCAGCTTAACTTCCTCTTACATCTTGAAGATACAGGTATGCAATGTGAAAAATCTACCATCTTTCAACCATTCATCAAAATGAGTGATGAACTCAGAATTTTTGCTGTATCCTATTTTTTTTAATATTTCCATATTCATTGCTTGTGTCAGACAAAGAATTCCAAGCTAAATTATGTTGCATGTCAACCCAAGCCTTGGAAGTGTTGAAAGTTTATCAGATCTTTCAAACCAATTTAAAATTAATTTGAGGACAAGTCAGCACAGAGGGCCAAAGCTTGGCCTGGCTAGTTACTTGGTGATTATTCAACAATGAAAAGGCAAGGTGGGGGTGTCAGTAATCTGTGCAGATGCACAACTGTCTGTAATGGAATAGAATAAATGAGGTAGCGATCTAGAGTTTCCTGTGGTCATTTCTATTTTAACAACTTAGTCCCCCTGTTAAAAAAAAGACAACAAATTATTTACATCTTTATGAAGGCTTGCCAAGAGAAACCTTATAGAAAATGGTAATTTTATATATAGCTTCCTCTTTATAAGATTATCCTGAAACCTTGTTAGAAGCATTAATAAGTGAAATTTCTCTAAAAAAAAAAAAATAAAAATAATAAAAAAAATTAAAAAAAAAAGACCTTGCCTACTTATAAGTGACTACCTATGCAAATGCAAATAATTTACCTTCCAAAAGGTATTTACTCTTATAATACTTGCTAAACACTTAGAATTCAATCAGGCCATGCTCTCTGTGGTTCTCTCCCTTGGACTAACAGTTGTCATGGTGAAGGGACGTCTAGATAAAATGTCCTAAAGTTACTAAGCACTTAATAGTTGGCCAGTTCTATATGTTTATATATTTTGCAGCACAGCAGTTGTTTAAAAGTTTAACATCTCAATTTAGAGCTGGAAAATACTGAGTAGTATTTCTAGGAGCAGAGTAGTATTCTGCCAAGACAAAAAAACAAACTTTTCTTTGGAAGTTACTAAGTACTTCTAACTAGATCTTCAACAAATTCCAGAAGTAAATGCCTGGTGGTGAACATCAGAAGCCCAAGAACTAGACACCAATGCCCTTGTTAAGTCACCTTCCAACCAGAGTTTGCTATGTGGACATCTACCAATTTCCAGCCATTTCAGAGCTGTAAGGTTCAGATAAGTATACTGTTCCCTGAGCAAACAATGCCATTTCTCTGACTCCCGACTTACCTTTTCATTAGCTTCAAACTAATTAAAAGTATTCTTCAGATTGAAGAGTCACACGACCTGTGTTGCCCGAACATAACAAAAGTAAAATCTGATTCATTCAAATATGTCTTTCATTACTGTTCATCTTATTACCAACAAAGGGGACAAAATTTTGTTAAAACATTTTTCATAACACACCTCAGTAAAAACCGGGGTCATACAGCAGCACATTTGCCAAGAAAATCATAGGCATTAGAATTATCAAACATAGGCAAAAAGGATAGATTATTGGTCATCATTGCCTAAAGGGTAGATATTTTCAACAATAAATAGAAAAGCTTGTTGTTAGCTACAATCACCATGATTATAGACATAAATCTCTGCTGGAAACAAATTTTAAGCCTGTGTAGTGTTGTGGCCTTGACATTTCTCATCCACTCAGATTCATATGTTGAAATCCTATTTCCACAACTCGTGATGATGCTGACCTTATGGCCAACTCACTTTCTACGAGTTGGATTTATAACCTTATAAAAGGGATACCTTTCTCTTCTACCAAAAGAGGTAACAGCTAGACATAGGAGGTGGGCCCTGTCCAGGCATCAAGTCCACACACAGTTCAACCTTTAGTTTCCCGGTCTGCCACCCTGTAAGAAATAATCCCTTATACAGTTTATAAGCTATGCAGTCCATAGTATTCACCTACAGTAGTTCAAACAGACCAAGTCATACACTTACACTCCTCTCAAAGTTGAGTCAAATCAAGTCAGCATTATAATTTCCCAAAGTAAAAAAATAAATAAACTTTAGTCTTTTAAGACACAATTTTGTTAAAAATTTTTACATAAAGTAGTATTTGAGATAAAAATAGTGGAGGCATGTTCTAATGGCTTGTTTTCATTCCTGCCTTTATGCAATGCTGTGATCAAGATTCAGTCCACTCTATTTTTTTCTGTTCTATAAACAGCGTATTTCAGTGTACTATATGGCAGTGGGGTGGTCCTTGAGGCATTGTAATAAAATCAGATGGTTATATATTTTCTCTGAAATTGTATTCCTTACAAATTATGATTACTCAGAAACTGGCTTACAATTTTCTACTAATCTATATTCAACTGTAATACATACAACTTAAGAGAACTGACTAAAAACAAAAGGGTTTTTAATGGATGGACATGTCTGAAATATCGCAGCTTAGAGAAATGTAAACATGACTCATGCACAAACTTCCAGCTTGATTCTGTGGGAGACACAGCATTTTCAAACCTGCTTTCATGTATCATCTGTAGTTTGGATTCCCTTTCTGCCAAAGAGGCTTGTGAAATCAGGCAGTCCAGCCACTATCCTGATGCCTCTTTCCTTGGTTTAGAAGATGTCTAACTTTGATTTGTTTATAATCTAACAATTTTATTTTGTCTGAAATGTTAATAAAATTCAACTATATGTACTATGCTAACTTTGTATTATAGTAAAAAAAAAATCCAGTGAAATATCAAATATATCCCTGGCTCCAAAATGAGAGATACTAGGAAGGCAGTTTTATTTGTAGCTGGGACTCTTCAAGGGAAAGTTCTAATAAGACTCAGTTGAAAATTTAACCCACTGGTCCAGGGTTCATCCAACAGGCTGTACATGGGAGCCATCTCCAGTAACACAGGAAAAACTGCCATATGTCAGGGGCCATGTCCAGAAACCATAAATCACTGGTTTGGAGGACGGAGGAGGTTTCAAACCTCAAGAATTTTTTCTTTGCGGAAGACATTAACAACTGTTGTACGGCCTTCATTTCTTTTAGTGGTTCTGAATTTAGGGTGGTTCTGTCTCTGTGACAAGTTTTGCCAGTGAGAAGAGTTTGATGTAGCAATGCCAGAGGAATGATAGTAAGATCTGTTGGATAGAAACCCAAAATTTTAATAAACAAGAAGCCCCACAATAGAGTCAAGCCCAGACCATCAGTAGAGCCAAAGGTGTGAATCTGAATTTTTCAACCAAAGTGTGATGCAAAGTTGGACTCTACCTGGAAGTCTGGGGCATTTGGAGCCAATAAATAAAGGGAACATGTTCTCCTCTGTGGGATCAGTGTCCATGAGCAAGAACAATGAAGCAGCCAACAGTGGGCTTGAATAATGTTGTAAGAATGGGTTAGGGTTGATCATAAGGACAAACGGTAAGACAAGAGATATAATGCAGATGCTGTTTGTGAACTTTTGTAAGGAAAACTATTGTGGTAGCAATGTCGCAGCGGGATGAGCTAGGACCAAGACTTGAGATAAAACGACAGATGAAATAATAAATGTCATAGCTGCCATTGGTTAACTCTAATATGTAACATATTTGACACTATGAAAAGATACCAACGTTAACTGAGGAAAAATAGGTTCTATAAAGCATGATCTATGGTGTGACATTGATAGCATACTCCAAAAACTCTAGGAGTCAGGAGTGTGAAGGAGGCTACCCAAGAGGACACACTAGGTCCCTACCAACTACTCCTGGTCATGACTGTGGCAATCACTGACAGGCTTGGACTTTCTTGAAACAAATCTTGCCTTTGGACAAAACACAGCCACATTGTGCCTCACATTTCTTTTCTTTTCTTTTTTCTTTTTCTTTTTTTTTGCCCAGCTCTCTCCTGCATAATGCACTGCAGCTGTCTTCAGACGCACCAGAAGAGAGCATCAAATCTCATTGTGGGTGGTTGTGAGCCACCATGTGGTTGCTGGGGTCCGAACTTAGGACCTTTGGAAGAGCAGTCAGTGCTCTTACCCGCTGAGCCATCTCGCCAGGCCTGTGACTCACATTTCTTATCTAGCAACTTCAGAAAGTAATAGTACTTACCCCCACATAGGAAATGAGGGGATGGACATATGGCTCAGAGGTTAAGCACCTGAGAACTCTTCCAGGGATCAGAATTCTGTTTCCAGCACCCATATTAGGCAGCACGTATAGCTCTATCTCCAAAGGATGGAATGCCCTCATCTGGCCTACACACACACACACACACACACACACACACACACACACACACCTTTTAAAGCAGGAACTGAATGGGTTATCACATATAAAGGAGTTAGGACGGTTCCCTGTATAAATATTAAGGACCGAATGTCTTACTGTTACTGTGGTATTTTCCTTTTACTGAAGGGATATGATGTTAGCTATGTACCAATGATAATTTTAGGCAGAGTGAATAGTAGGTACGAAATCAAAGAAAAAATGGCATGCCAATTTTAAAGATGCCGGGCATAAAAATGTAAAGTGAGATATACTAACAATCTAAGATGACGGGATGGCCAGTCAGTGGCAACAGAAACATCCCAGTTTTCAGCTTCCTCCACTTTTAGTCTTTTCTTTGTTTCCTGTCCTTCGTCTATGGGCAATGACTTAGTTTGGCAGCAGAAGCAGCCACTGGCCCAAGTACTCAGGGATTATAGGGTAAGCCACCAGGCCTGTGTTACAATATTCATTCCATTTTAGAAAACAATCCCTTAGGAGCCAGGAATGTAGTAGCTTAGTGGAAGAGTACTTATGAACACAACTGCTTATCTGTGTATGTAAGGGTCTGGGTTCAAATCACTTAGCCTTTACCCACATCACAATGGATACTTTCTGAGCCTTTTTGTTCCCAAAGTGGATTTTTTTTTCATTCCATATCCAATTCTTACTTTAATTTCTTTAGATTTCCCCCTTTTAAGTCTCACCTCTTAGGTGTCCCTCAAACATGAGCAAAATCTGTCTTCCTCTTCCCTGTCTAATTTCTCATTCTAGAGCTCAAAGTGCGTTTCTGCTTGGAACACAAATCTCAGCCATGTGAGGGCCTTCCATATGTAATCAGGAATAATTTTCTCCACGTGTTTGATCCTTTTCGGTGCCTCTAAATGATTACAATAAATCATGTCGAGAGCATCCTTGTGCTTCAGACTATGCTTGATTTTATCACCTTCAAAATCTCGTATAATGCAAAGTCCTTCGAAATCTGTGCATCTTTCATGGTAGCAAGCCCATGCGAGTCACACAGGCAGCACTGCACTTGCTGCCTCTCTGGGGTCCTTTTGCATAAGCTTTATAAGAATTCATCTCTCTACAGCATAGGCTTTGTTTTACTTTTCAAGGGGAATAAAAGAACTTATAAAGCTCAGAGACATCTCTAATTCCAGTGCACTTACCGCTCCAAATCTTTCCTCTCCTTACATTCTGTTATAAAAAGCTTTAGTGTTCACCAGATCCAGAAATATTTTTCATCAAATTGTAGTGAAATAATTAGTGCTATTCACAGGTATTTCACATCCCGAAAAATAATATAAAGGTATAGTGGTCTATGATATAAAGAATGGAGAATGTCACAAAGTCATTGGCTGTCTTAATTTTTAAATCTTATTTTTATTATAAAAGTAAATATATGCTTATAAACCTACTTTCCTAATGCAGAGACATTTGAGTAGAAATGCCATAAAAGCCTAATAATAACTTTGTATATGTTATTAATTATTTTTCTAGTCACATTTCATTAATACATTTAACTGATTTATATTTCTGTCAAAATCAATTTAAGTGTTACCTGTTTTGAGTATAATTTTATAAAAATGACTTATATTGCATATTGTGTCTGGCTTTTTGCTAAGAGATTCACAGAAGTAGTTTCATTTCATAATCACAACCATGTGTCAGGATATTATCTTATCATTCTAGCATATAGAAATTATTGTGTGGAGCTGTTGCTATGGTCAGTATTCATTCAAAGAGAACCTGTGCAGGAATTAATTCCAGTGATAATTAATATATCCATGCCTAACCCCACGAACCCAAATCCTCACAACCACATCTCTGAGGAAACAAGACAAACTTAGCCATCCCCCAGAAGGAATTATTCTGTTCTACCAAACGGTGAGAACCATTGTGTCTTTGCAACTACTGCTGTACTTCTCATCAGATATGATCAATATCATACTTGATCACTTTGTTGTGTGGGGTGTCAGAGTAAGTCTCACACAGGACTAGGTGGGAAGAGCCAAAATCAAGCCCCCAAGGAGAGAAACAGATGGTCTCACTGCTTCTCCTGGGGATATATAACAGCCCCTGTGGTACAATTTCCGGCTTTAACTTAACTACTTCACAGGGCTGCTTGTTCTTATTATTGTCACCTTTAACTCATAAATGACATGAATCCAAGGTAGTGAGCATAGGGGCTTTCCTTGTCACCCTACTCAACCATGCTAACCTTTCCCAGGACAGAATTATCATTGCCACATCCATGATGAATCCAGAACCCACTCCCCTTGGATACCAGGGAAAGACTATATTTCATTTGCAAATTTCATAGTTTGTATTTTTTATTTCAGAATAACATGGTTCTTCGAGACTTTGTGTGTGTGTGTGTGTGTGTGTGTGTGTGTGTGTGTGTGTGTGCATTTGAGAAGGAGAGAGAGCACACTATATTTGTTACACTGTCAACACATATAAAGGTTAAATATTCTATATATGTCTAGAAGACATTCTATCTCATAATATATTGTCATATTTGAGGAAACTGTTCAAATATGGTATCTAAATTAAGTTAGAGATTAAGTTGAATTAAACTGTGATGATACACAATAAACATCATGATAAAGCTGAATATCAATACAAGCTCACTGTGAATAGTGTTGATAATTTGGTTTATGATTTGAAGCCATCTGGGTATCACAGCTTCCTGGACCTTTGTTTTTATTTGACATTTTTCATATTTCTATAGGACTGGGCATAGGAGTCTTAGTTTAGCCCTCCAAGCCTGTGAGACTGCATCGAAACAGAGCCTTCCCAAAGCATTGGCATTATACTCATCCAAACTCGGACACCACCAGGTCCTCTTCAGTCTAATGTTGACTGTGTTCAGTGGAACACAGAACTCTTTACTTGAGCAGCTTGGGTGCTTAGCCTTGGTGTTTCTGAGTATAACTGCTGAGATTTACTACAACAAGAATGTTTCTAGACATGTACTTTTTACTGACAGAAGAATTGTCCCAAGACACTTGTAATTCGAATACTTTTCTGTTATATTCCTAGATATGATTCATACAAACTGGTTGAAATATGATAATAATACCAATGTATAATTCAAATTTGTTATACTGTATTATTTTTTTCCCTGAGAAAAGCATCCTTCTATAATGTCTTAATCATATCTCCTATAGTGATTGTTTTTTTCCTATACCAGGAACATCAAAATTCTAGAAAGTATTTCATGTCTTCTGGTATTCATCCATATACATATAAATAAATACACACATATATGTCATATATTTATAGCTACACACACACAAATATATACATTTTTACATATCAAATGTTTTATATCCCTTGCCATAAAAATTTCAAATCTTCTAGAATTATTTGGGGATATACAAGCACATAGTTTTCCCACATACATTCTCTTTCCATATATAAATATAAATGCCCCTTATACTCTATTATATTTGTATGTATATATATCATATATATTCTTTATATAAAATATTAAATATCAATGTAATGTTTTTGCTCTATCATAGCTTTTAGACATATTTTCAAAGCTGTATTCAGATACCCCATGGCTGATATTTTGACATACTGAAGT
>JADRCD010159179.1:684-18687 GCA_019843815.1 Montemys delectorum | reverse complement strand
CTCCATCATGTAATAAGGACACATGCTCCACCATGTTCATAGCAGCCTTATTTATAATAGCCAGAAACTGGAAACAACCCAGATGTCCCTCAACAGAGGAATGGATACAGAAAGTGTGGTACATCTACACAATGGAGTACTACTCAGCTATTAAAAACAATGAATTTATGAAATTCTTAGGGAAATGGATGGATCTGGAGAGTATCATCCTGAGTGAGGTAACCCAATCACAAAAGATCACACATGGTATGCATTCTTTGATAAGTGGTTATTAGCCCAGAAGTTTGGAATACAGGAAGAATGACCCACAAACCACAAGAAAATTTAGAAGAAGGAAGACTAAAAGGTGGACATTTCATTCCTTCTTAAAAAGGGGAAACAAACACCCACAGAAGGAGTGGTAGAGATTAACTATGGAGCAGAGATGGAAGGAAGGACAAGCATATAGCTATCTCCTAAGAGGCTCTGACAATACCTGACTAATACAGATGTAGAGGCTCACAGCCATTCATTGAGCTGAGTACACGGTCCCCAGTGAAGGAGTTAGAGAAAGGTTCTATGGAGCTGAAGGGTTTGCAGCCCCTTAGGACGAACAACAATTACTAACTAGTACCCTCAGAGCTCCCAGGGACCCAACCACCAATCAAAGACTATACAGGGTAGGATTGAATGTACTGGCAGCAGGTATATAGTAGAGGATTGCAAATTCGATCATCAATAGGAGTAAAGGACCTCGGCCTTGTGAAGGTTTTGTGCCCCAGTGTAGGGGAATGCCAGGGCCAATAAGTGGGAGAGGGTGGGGTGGCAGGCATGGGGAAGGGGGAGGCAAAAGGGGTTTGTTCTTGCTTTGATTTGTTTGTTTGTTTGTTTGTTTGTTTGTTTTGGAGGGGAAGATGGGAAAGGGAAAATGTACATGTAAATAAAGAAAATACCTAATTAAAAAAGAAAAAGAAAAAGAAAAAGAAACTAAGCAGAAACACAGTGGAACTAGTAAAAGTTATGAACTAAAATAGATTTAACAGAACATTTCACCATAAAACAAGTGAATACACCTTCTCTGACTCTCATATTACTTTTTCGAAAATTGACCATATAGTTGGTCACAAAACAACCCTCAACAAATACAAAAAGATTGAAATCATCCCCTGCATCCTATCAGATAACCACAAACAAGAGAAAGGATAACAAGAGAAACAACAAAAAGCCTACATATCCATAGAAACTGAACAGCTCTCTACTCAATGATAACCAAGTCAGGGAAAAAAATAATGAAAAAAAAATTAAAGACTTTCTATAATTCAACGAAAATGAAGACATAGCATACCCAAACACTTATAACACAATAAAAGCAGTGCTAACATAAAAATTCATAGCCCTCTTAAGAAATTGGAGAGATTCTACACTAGCAACTTAGCAGCATACCTGAAAGCTCTAGAACAAAAGGAAGCAAACACACCCAAGAAGAGTAGACAGCAGGAAATAAACTCGGTAGATATAAACCAATTAGAAATAAAGAGAATGATACAAAGAATCAACAAAACCAAAAGCTGTTTCTTTGAGAAAACCAACAAGATAGATTAAACCCCTATCCAAACTAACTAGAGAGCACACAGACAGTATCCAAATTAACAAATTCTGAAATGAAAAGGGAGAGATAACAACGGGCACTGAGGAAATTAAGAGAATCAGATTCTACTACAAAAGCCTATACTTAACGAAACTGGAAAATATAGATGAAAGGGATGATTTTCTAGACAAATACCACATACCAAAATTAAATCAAGAGCAGGTAAATGATCTTAACAGTCCCATATCTCCCAGCGAAATAGAAGCAGTCATTAAAAACTTCCTAACCAAAATAAAGCCCAGGGCCAGAGGATTTCTGTGCAGAATTCTACTAAACCTTCAAAGCAAAGTTAATCACAACATTCCTCAAACTATTTCATAAAATAGAAACAGAAGGAACACTACCTAATTCATTATGTGAAGCCACAAATACTCTGATACTTAACTATACAAAGACCCAACCAAAAAAAAAAAGAACTTCAGACTAATTTTGCTTATGAATATTGATGCAAAAATATGCAATAAAATTCTCACACACTGAATCCAAGAACACAATAAAACCATCATTCACCACAATCAAATAGACTTCATATCAGGGATGCTGGGATGATTCAATGTAAGAATGTCTATTACTACAATAGATTATATAAACAAATTCAAAGGGGAAAAAATCACATGATCATCTCACTACATGCTGAAAAATCATTTGACAAAATACAGTACCTTTTCATGTTAAGTGTATTGGAGAGATCAGGAATTCAAGGCCCATACCTAAATATAATAAAAGCAATACAAAACAAATCAACAGTCATTATTAAGTTAAATGGAGCAATTCCACTAAAATCAGGGACAAGGTGGCCCACTGTCTCCCTGCTTATTCAGTATATTACTCAAAGTTCTAGCAATAGCAATAAGACAAAAAATGGAGGCCAAGCATATGAAATTGGAAAAGAAGTCAATGTATCACTAATTGTGGATAATATGCTAGTATACATAAATGACCCTAAAAATTCTACCCAGAGTACTTCTACAAAGTGCTGGATACAAAAATTAACTTACAAATCAATAGTCTTCATTTATACAAATGATAAACAGGCTGAGAAAGAAAATAGGAAAATAATACTCTTGACAATAAATACAAGTAATATAAAATATCTTGGGGTAACTTTAACCAAACAAGTGAAAGATTTGTATGACAAAAACTTCATGTTTCTGCAGAAAAACAGATGATGGAAAGATCTCCCATGCTCATGGGTTGATAGGATTAACATAGGATAAATGGTCATCCTACCAAAAGCTATCTACAAATTTAACACAATTCCCATCAAAATTCCAACACAAAACTTAGCAGACATGCAAAGAGAAATTCTCAATTTCATATAGGAATACAAAAATCTGTAGCCAAAACAATTTTCCACAATAAAAGAACTTCTGGAGAAATCACCATCCCTGACTTCAAACTGTACTACAGAGCAATAGTGATAAAAAGCCACATGGTTTAGGCACTGAGATAGACAGGTCAATCAATAGAATAGAATTGAAGACCCAGAAATAAACCAATACACTTATGGTCTCCTGATCTAATCACTGACAAATAAGCCATAAATGTACAATGGATAAAAGAAAGCACCTTCAATAAATGAGATTGGTCAAAGTGGAAGTCTGTATGTTGAAAAATGAAAATAGATCCATATCTATCACCTTGCACAAAGCTCATGTCCAAGTGTATCAAGGACCTCAACATAAAGCGAAATACACTGAAAAGACTACAACAGAAAGTAAGAAAGAGCCTTGAACTTGTTGACACAGGGGAAATTTCCTGAACCGAACTCCAATGGCTCAGGCTCTAAGATCAACAATTGATAAATGTTACCTCTTGAAACTGAAAAGCTCCTAGAAGGCAAAAGACACTGTCAGTAGGACTAATCAGCAACCTACAGATAGGGAGAGTAATCTTCAATAAACTCACAAGTGATAGAGATAAAGAGCTCAAGAAATTGACTTCCAAAAACCCAATAACCCAACTCAAAAATGTGGTACAGAGTGAAACAGGATTCACAACAGAGGAATTTGAATGAGCAAGAAGTACTTAAAGAAATGTTCAAATTACTTAGTGATCAGAGAAATGCAAATCAAAATGACCCTGAGATTCTACCTTACACCAACCAGAATGGCTAATATAAAAAAGTCAAGTGACAAAACATGCTGGTGAGGATGCAGAGAAAGAGGAACTCTCCTATATTTCTAGTGCGACTGCAGACTGGTCCAATCACTCTGGAAATCAATCTGGTTGTTCCTCAGAAAATTGCAAATAGATCTACCTGAAAACCAGCTATACTACTCTTGGACATATGCCCCACCATACCACAATGACACACATTCCATTTTGTTCATAATTATTTGTAATTACCAGAAGCTGGAAACAACTTAGTTGTCCTCTAACTGAAGGATGGATGCAGAAAATGTGATTCATTTACACAATGGAATACTATTCTCCTATTAAGATTTAGGATATCAAGCCAGGAGACATAGGCCATAGAAGCAGCAGAACAGCTGGAACAGGGTCCTTTCTACTCCATCTATAGCCAGGAGGTGCACCTGTTCCACAGCCCTTTGTGCACCTTTCCTGCCAGGGAAAAGCAGGTCTCCAGGGAGTGCTCTGATTCCGGGACTCAGGCTAGGTCACCATTTTTTTCTTTCTGTTGACTTACTAAGGCAGGACCAGCCAGGAAGAACAGGCCACAGAAGCTGCAGAGCAGCTGGGACAGGGACCTTTATTCATCCATCTGCACCCAGGAGGGATGGCTGATCCACAGCCCTCCCTGCACAGGTCTTACCAGGGGAGAGCTCTCACAGGAGTGCTGACACAGGCTTACAGACCACAGGAGGAACAAGCTCCAGACAGAGACAGCAAGAACATCTAACACCAGAAATCAACAGATGGCGAAAGACAAATGCAAGAATCTTACCAACAGAAAAGAAGACTACTTGGCATCATCAGAACCTAGTATTCCCCAAACAGCAAATCCTGAATACCACAACACACTGGAAAAATAACATTTGGATCTAAATTCATATCTCATTATGGTGATAGAGGAATTTAAGAAGGACATAAATAACTCCCTTAAAGAAATACAGGAGAACACAGGTAAACAGGTAAAAGCCCTTAAAGAGGAAACACAAAAATTCCTTAAAGAACTACAGGAAAACACACAGCAAACAGGTGTAGGAAATGAAGAAAACCATCCAGGATCTAAAAATGGAAGTAGAAACAATAAAGAAATCAAAAGAGAGACAACTCTGGAGATAGAAAACCTAGAAAAGAAGTCAGGAGCCAGAGATGCAAGCATTACCAACAGAATACAAGAGATAGAAGAGAGAATCTCAGGTGCAGAAGATACCATAGAAAACATTGACACAACAGTCAGAGAAAATGCAAAATGCAAAGAGTTCCTAATCCAAATGGTCCAGGAAATCCAGAACACAATGAGAAAAACCAGACCTAAGGATAATAGGTATAGAAGAGAGTGAAGACTTCTAACTTAATAGGCAAGTGAATATCTTCAACAAAATTATAGAAAACTTCCCTTACCTAAAGAGAGAGAGAGAGAGAGAGAGAGAGAGAGAGAGAGCTCATGAACATACAAATCTACAGAACTCCAAATAGTTTGGACCAGAAAAGAAATACCTCCTGTCACATAATAGTCAAAACACCAAATGCACAAAACAAAAAAGGAATATTAAAAGCAGTGAGGGCAGAAGGTCAAGTAACATATAAAGGCAGACCTATCAGAATTACACCAGAATTCTCACCAGAGACTATGAAAGCCAGAAGATACTGGGCTGATGTCATATAGACCTTAGGTGAACACAAATGCTAGCTGAGGCTACTATACCAAACAAAGCTCTCAATTACTGTAGATGGAGAAACCAAGGTATTCCATGAGAAAACCAAATTTGTATATCTTTCCACAAATCCAACCCTTCAAAGAATAATAAATGGAAAACTCCAAAACAAAAAGGGAAACTACATCCTAGAAAAAAACAAGAAAATAATCTTCCAACAAAACTAATAGAAGATAGCCACATGAACAGAATTCCAAGACTAACAACAAAAATAACAGGAAGCAACAATTACATGTCCTTAAAATCTATTAATGTCAATGTATTCAATTCCCCAATAAAAAGACATAGACTATAAGACTGAGTACATAAACAGGATGCTACACTTTGGTGCATAGAGGAAACCCACCTCAGTGACAAAGACAGACAATACCTCAGAATAAAAGGCTGGAAAATAATTTTCCAAGAAATAGTCCCAAGAAACAAGCTGGAGTAGCTATTCTAATATCGAATAAAATTGACTATCCACCTAAAGTGATCAAAAACCATAAGTAAGGACACATCATATTCATCAAAGTAAGATCTACCAAGTGCAGTCTCAGTTCTGAACTTTTATGCTCCAAATGCAAGGGCATCTACATTTATGAAAGAAATTTTACTAAAGCTCAAGCACACATTAGAACACATACAATAATAGTATTGTAGTATACAATATTAGTAGGGGGAGACTTCAATACCCCACTCTCTGCAATGGACAGATCATGGAAACAGAAAATAAACAAAGACACAGTGAGACTAACAGAAGTTATGAAAAAAATGAATTTAACAGATATATATAGAACATTTTATCCTAAAACAAAAGGATATATCTTCTTCTCAGCTCCTTATGGTACCTTCTCTAAAATTGACCAAATAATCAGTCACAAATCAGGCCTCAACAGATACAAGAAGATTGAAATAATTCCTTGCATCCTATCAGATCATCATGGACGAAGGGTGCTCCTCAATAACAACATAAACGATAGAAAGGCCACATATATGTGGAAGCTTAACAACACTCTACTCAATGATAACTTAGTAAAGGAAGAAGAAATAAAGAAAGAAATTAAAGACTTTCTAGAGTTTAATGAAAATGAAGCCACAACATTCCCAAACTTATGGGACACAACGAAAGCAGTCCTAAGTGGAAAACTCATAGCTTTACATGCCTCCAAAAAGAAAGTGGAGAGAACATATACCAATAATTTTACAGCACATCTTAAAGCTCTAGAACAAAAAGAAGCAAATTCACCCAAGAGGAGTCGAAGACAAGAAATCAACCAAAGGGTAACAAAAAGAACTATACAAAGAATCAACCAAACCAGGAACTGGTTCTTTGAGAAAATTAACAAAATATATAAACCCTTAGCTGGACTAACTAAAGAGCACAGAGACAGTATCCTAATTAACAAGATCAAAAATGAAAAGTGAAATGTAACAACAAGATGAGAAAATACAAAAAATCGTGAGATCTTACTACAAAAGCCTATACTTAACAAAACTAGAAAACCTGGATGAAATTTTCTAGACAGGTATCAAGTACTAAAGTTAAATCAAGATCACATAAATGATCTAAACAGTCCTTTATCTGCTAATGAAATAGAAAGAATCATTAATAGTCTCCCAACCAAAAAAAGCCCAGGACCAAATGGTTTCAGTGTAGAGTTCTATCAGACCTTCAAAGAAGACCTAATACCAATACTCCTCAAACTATTCTACAAATAGAAACAGAAAGTACTCTACCCAATGCATTCTATGAAGCCAAAATTACTCTGATACCTAAACCACACAAAGACCCAACAAAGAAAGAAAACTTCAGAACAATTTCCCTTATGAATATCGATGCAAAAATACTCAATAAAATTCTTGCCAACTGAATCCAAGGACACATCAAAATGATCATTTATCATGATCAAGTAGGATTCATCCCAGGGATGCAGGGATGGTTCCATATATGGAAAACCATCAACATAATTAACTAAATAAACAAACTCAAGGGAAAAAAAATATGATCATCTCATTAGATGCTGAGAAAGCATTTGACAAAATCCAATACCCCTTCATGATAAAAGTTTTGGAAAGATCAGGAATTCATGCCCCATACCTAAATATAGTAAAAGCAATATACATCAAACCAGTAGCCAATATCAAACTAAATGGAGAGAAACTTGAAGCAATCCCACTAAAATCAGGGACTGGACAAGGCTGCCCACTCTCTCCCTACTGATTTAATATTGTATTTGAAGTCCTAGTTAGAGCAATTAGACAACATAAGGAGATCAAAGGAATATAAATTGGAAAGGGGGAAGTCAAATTATCACTATTTGCTGATGATATGATAGTATACGTAAGTGACTCAAAAGATTACACCACAGAGCTCCTAAAACTGATTAACAACTTCAGCAAAGTAGCTGGATATAAACTCAAGCAAATCAGTGGCCTTCCTCTACACAAAGGATAAACAGTCTGAGAAATAAATTAGGGAAACAACACCTTCACAATAATCACAAATAACATAAAATACCTTGGTGTGACTCTAACTAAGCAAGTGAAAGATCTGTATGACAAGAACTTGAAGTCTCTGAAGAAGGAAATCAAAGATCTCAGAAGACTGAAAGACCTCCCATGCTCTTAGATTGGCAGGATTAATATAGTAAAAATGGCCATTTTGCTAAAAGCAATCTACAGATTCAATGCAATCCCCATCAGAATTTCAACTCAACTCATCACAGACTTGGAAAGAGCAATTTGTAAATTCATCTGGAATAACAAAAAACCTAGGATAGCAAAAACTATTCTCAACAATAAAATTACCTCTGGTAGAATCATCATCCCTGACTTTAAGCTTTACTACTGAGGAATTGTGATAAGTCTGCATGGTATTGGTATAGTGACAGGCAGGTGGATTAATAGAATAGAATTGAAAACCCAGAAATGAGCCCACACACCTATGGTCACTTAATCTTTGACAAAGGAGCTAAAACTATAAAGTGGAAAAAAGACAGCATTTTCAACAAATGATGTTGGCTCAACTGGAGGTCAGCATGTAAAAGAATGCAAATTGATCTATTATCTTCTTGTACAAAGCTCAAGTCCAAGTGGATCAAGGACCTCCACATAAATCCAAATATACTGAAAATAATAGAAAGGGGAAGAGATTCAAGCACATAGGCACAGAGAAAATTTCCTGAAGAGTGTCTCAATAGCTTATGTTCTAAGCTATTTGTCAATTGGAATTGACAAATGGGACCTCATAAAATTACAAAGCTTGTGTAAGGCAAAGGACAGTGTCAATAGGACAAAATGACAACTAACAGATTAGGAAAAGATCTTTACCAATCCTATATCCAAAATAGGGCTTTAAAAATGGGGTGCAGGACTAAACAAAGAATTCTCAACTGAGGAATACAGAATGGCTGAGAAGCACCTAAAGAAATGTTCAACATCCTTATTCATCAAGGAAATGCCAATCAAAACAACCTTGAGAATCAACCTCACACCAGTCAGAATGGCTAGGATCAAAAACTCAGGTGATAGCAGATGCTGGCAAGGTTGTGGAGAAAGAAAAAAATCATTGCTGGTGGGATTTCAAGCTGATATAAGCACTCTGGAAATCAGTTTGGTGATTTCTCAGGAAACTGGACATAGTACTACCAGAGTACCCAGCTATACCACTCCTGGGCATATACCCAGAAGATGCTCCAACATATAATAAGGACACATGCTCTACTATGTTCATAGCAGCCTTCTTATAATAGCCAGAAACTGGAAACAACCCAGATTTCTCTCAACAGAGGAATGGATACAGAAAATGTAGTACATCTACACAGTGGAGTACTACTCAGCTATTAAAAACAATGAATTTATGAAATTCTTAGGGAAATGGATGGATCTGGAGAATATCATCCTGAGTGAAGTAACCCAATCACAAAAGAACACTCATGGTATGCCCTTACTGATAAGTAGATATTAGCTCAGATGCTCGGAATACCCAAAATACAATCTATAAACTACAAGAAACTCAAGAAGAAGGAATACCAAAGGGTTAATTCTTCCATCCTTCTTATAAGTGGGAACAAAATGCCCATGGATAGAGTTACAGAGACAAAGTGTGGAGCAGAGACTGCATGAATGACAACCCAGAGACAGTCCCACCTGGTGATCCATTCTGTATATAGTCACCAAACCCCAGACATTATTGTGGATGCCAACAAATGCTGGCTGACAGGAGCCTGATAAAGTTGTCTCCTGAGAGGCTCTTACAGTGCCTGAGTAATACGGAAATAGAGTCTCACAGCCATTCATTGGACTGAGCACAGGGTCCCCATTGAAGGAGCTAGAGAAAGGACCCAAGAAGCTGACGGGTTTGCAGCCCCTTAGGAGGAACAACAATATAAACTAGTATCCTCAGAGCTTTCAGGGACTAAACCACCTACCAAAGAGTATACATGGCAGCTGCATATGTGGCAGAGGATGACCTAGTCGATTATCAATGGGAGGAGAATCCCTTGGTCCTGTGAATGTTCTATGCCACATTGTAGGGGGATGCAAGAGCCAGGAAGTGGGAGAGGGTGGGTTTTAGAGCAGGGAGAGATGGGGAGGGAACAGTGGTTACTTTTTTTTGGTGGGGAAACCGGGAAAGGAGATATCATTTGAAATATAAATAAAGAAAATATCAGCTGGGTGGTGGTGGCAGCGCACGCCTTTAGTCCCAGCATTTGGGAGGCAGAGGCAGGCAGATTTCTGAATTCGAGGCCAGCCTCGTCTACAGAGTGAGTTCCAGGACAGCCAGGGCTATACAGAGAAACCCTGTCTTGGAAAAAAAAGAGAAAGGAATAAAGAAAAGAAGTAAGAAAGAAAGGAAGGAAAAGAAAAAAGAAAAGAAAGAAAATATCTAAATAAATAAATAAATAAATAAACAAATAAATAAAATGAGGACATCATGAATTTTGAAGGCAAAGAGATGGAACTAGAAGATATAATCCTGAGTGAGATAACCCAGACCCCAAAGGACATTCATGGTATTTACTCACTAACAAGTGGCTATTAACCAAAAAGTACAGTATACCTAGGGTTTGCAAGAAGTTCCACAAGCATACAGCTCCAAGTGAGCATTCTTCAATCACAGTGGGGGAGAAAATAATCACATTCATGGGTGGCATAGAGAGAGAGGGCCTGGGAGGAGAAAAGGGGAAGGGGATCAGGTATGGGGTGGGGGATATGAAAAAAAGCTCAGAGGGGCAGCAGAATGAATAGAAATATGCAGCCTCAGGGAGGCGAATATAGGGAGACCCTCTAGAAAATACTAGAGACCAGGGAGCTGAGAGACTCTCAAGACTCATTGCGGTGACTGTAGCCTAAATGCCCAGCAGTGGGTAGAGGGATCTTGAAGAGTCCACCTCTAGTAGATAGACAGGGCCTCAAGTGGGGTAATGGGGTTACGAGCCCAGGGTCAAAATTTCGACTCAGAACTGTTCCTCTCTAAAAGAACTGCGGAGACAAAAACAGAGAAGAGACTGAAGGAAAGGCAGCCCAGTGATTAGCCCAACTTGTGATCCATCCAAGTGTGTGTGTGTGAAACCAAGGCCTGACAGTATTACTGATGCTATGAAGTGCTTACACACAGGAGCCTAGCATGGCTGTACTCTGAAAGGCCCAATCAGCAGCTGACTAAACAGAGACAGATACTTACACCCAACCATTGGACTGAAGTCTAGGCCCCCTATGGTCTAATTAGGGGAAGGATTAAAGAAGCTGAAAGGGAGAGCGACTCCATAGCAATAGGAGCATTCTCAACTAATCTGGACCCCTGGGAGCTCCCAGAAACTGTGTCATCAAGCAGGCAGCATACATGGGCTTGTCTGAGGTCCAATAGCACAGATATAGGAGAGGTCTGCCTGGTCTGGCCTCAGACTTGCCTAACCCTGGAGAGACATGAGGCCCCAGGGAGAGGGGAGTCATAGTGTGTGGGGGCAGCATCCTCTCAGAGACAGGGTTGAGGAGGAGTGGGATGAGGAACTGTCACAGGGGAAACCAGGATAGAGGCAATGGCTGGATTCCAAAAAGATATTTATAAATAAATAAATAAAAGAAGAAGAAATGTATTAATATCAGTTTCAGGATACTGAATTTATTGGCAGGTAGCTGGTGGTTGTTGTGGGTGTTGGCACCAAGGACAAGGGAAGGGTAGGTTTAGAAGATGAGTATTTACCCAAAGAGTAGACAGATTATTTACAGGGTAAAGTATAGCTCTAGGATAGTTTTCTCTGGTATCTGATATTCTCACCTTGTTCTACATAGAATATAGTTTCTTTCTTCTCTTGAAAGACTCATATAGATGGTATATTTAATATATGCTAATGATGATTGTGTATAAATTTGGGTTTATAGTTTTTACTTTGTAGTTTATGTGAAATACAAGGAGCATACTTGAAATATGAATCTTTAGAGAATGCAGGTAATTTATTCTTTATTTAATCAAAGTAATCATTGCATTGTCATGTAACCAGCATACTTTATTTTTCTATATTATAATTTAATGACAAAAATAACACTCCTTCACTGTATTTTAAAGGCGAACATGCATTTTTTAGCTGAAAAATATTGTAAATAGGCATAGAGGAATAATCACTCTATGCCCCCATTTTTTCTCATCCTTTTTACCTCTGTCAGAGGGCAGTTATTAGCATCTGAGGACCATCATCTTTAATGTATAAACACAAGGATGGTATATATTATATTACTATGTATTTTATTTTGTAATTTAAATGTATATCACACACCTCGGACGATATATCAATTTTGCCACATATTTGAACAGCGATTATGAAAGACTTTTGCACCCCCTTCCGTGTCTCTTAGATCTGTGGATCCACCTCTTTTAAACACGGAATTGTTCGTAATGTGCAAGGCATACCTGTAATCCCCTTCCTAAAACAAATACTATCCTGAAAGGTATATAAGCAAGACCTTTGATTTTTTTAGAATACGATTCTTAATATTCTTATTAAAAGTATTCTTATTCTTAACCAAAAGTAGTATACTGTTTCTTATAATTAATTTTTGGTCTTCTTAGTATACGTTATGGGTTTATTGTTTCATGTAATTTTTCCGAATTCATGTTTGGCCTATTAACGGTTACGGTTACTTGAATTGGATTTTCAGATTGCTATTTCAAATCCACCTCCCTTAGCTACTGGATTATTTTCTGGCTTGAACTTGTACACTGGTCTTTTGTACTGTGTCACAGCTGCATTGACTCCATATGTGCACCAGGCCTGCTACATCCAAAAAGTCAGTTTTTCCCTATAGTCACCCAATGCCTCTGCCTCTTACTATTTCTACTCCCACTCAAGCAATGAAGGTTGAGTGTTAGTAGGAAAGGATATAATATAGTTCTCACTTTTAGAGCTGCACATTCCACAGGCTATTGTTCTCTGCCTTTGGGCCAGTTGTGTCTCAGTGGATCAATCATAATCAATTGAAAACAGAAACTTTTCTGATGATAGTTGGAGATGAACTAATCTATTGTTATAACAAAAAGCCGTTGAGAGTTGGTACAATACTATGTTCATTTAGCCTAATTAAAATAGTGATTTCTCCTCTAGGGCTTGCCTAGCCAGAAGTTGTATGAAGCAGACATTAAAAACAACAAAGGGTGCTTGGTTAAATTTGCAGGTGATGGCTCCAGCTGTATATGTAGCAGAGAATGGCCTAGTCGATCATCAATGGGAGGAGAGGCCCTTGGTCCTATGAAGGCTAGATACCCTAGTGTAGGAAAATGCCAGGGCAGAGAGATGGGAAAGGGTGGGTGGGTGGGAGAGCACCCTCACAGAAGCATGGGGAGGGGGATGGCATAGGGGGTTCCAGAGGGGAAACTAGGGAAGGTGATAACATTTGAAATGCAAATAAAGAAAATATCCAATAAAAGAAAAGAAAAAAATTGTAGGTGAATGCAAATTTCTTTGAGTTGTTTTATATAAGTATACAATAAGTTTACCAATAGGGTCTTAAAGTTTGTTTAGGTATAAAAATAGAAAATTGAAAATAACATAAAGTTTGGAGTGGTCTATTAGACTCATTGGCTAATAGGTCTAACACATGTAAAATAATGCTATTCTATATTTATTTCAGAATATAATTATTGGAAAAAATATATTTATAGTCTTTTATTTGTTTTAACTGAGACTTTTAAAATAGCAAAGAATAATTGTTTTGAATTCAAATGATCTATCCATGTCTTTGTATTGAACAAAATTGTTCAATTTACATTGTTTCATCTATAAGCACATTTGAATTTATTGCCAATATACTTTCTGGTTCATATTCATTGTTTGTGATTTATTAGTGCTTGATGAATTTTGTTTTTCTTCTATGGTAGGCTAAAAATTGTGCTTAGTTTTTATCTACATGATGAAAGAATGATTTGCCTATAGAAATGAAAATGCGGTTAATCAAATTCCTCCATTAGATTGGCCTATTGAAATGTCTGCAAAGCATTTTCATGATTTATGATCAATGTGGGTGGTACTTCTGGCAGGTTGTCCTGGGTTATATGGGAAGATAGGGTGAGAAAGCCACTGGAAGAAATTCAGTAGGCAATATTCCTCTATGATCTCCGTATTATTTACTGCCTCTTGGTTCCTGCCTTAGCTTCTCTCTGGGATAAATTATAACCATAAGCCAAGAAAAACTTTCCTTCCCCATCTTGCTTTTGGTGAATATTTTATTATAGCAACCAAGAGAAGCAAACCAAAACAGAGGCAATGTACATATAACAAACACACAGAAGGGGTAGTCTGAACATGGTTAATTTAATAAAACATAAATAATAATCTTTTAGCGAAAAATACATTTCAGAGACTTTAACTCTATTTTCCTTTACCTTTTCACAGAAATCGTGAATCAATTAATCTGTTAATGAAATAATTCTTGTTTCTTTGGGAAAGATTTTTATAATAGGCAAAGAGTGGTATCAAACCTGCTATGTAGCTCAGTCCAGTTTCAAATATGTGATTTTCTGCATCAGTGCCACTAATGGAGGGGTTATAGGTATTGAACTAAATGGTATATCACTATATTTAATATTATTATTAAAGTGGTAGTTCCCTTAAGTGAATATTTATATAGATTTTCCTCAGAAGCTCATCATGTTTTGATTCCTGCCTATGTTTTCACCCTAATTGATTCTCAAATATTTTCTTTCTTTTGTGTCCCCTTTGCTGTGTTTACTCTCAGAACTTTGGCTTTCCTTTTAAGTGTGTGTATTCATTCTCTACTTTGAAAAGCATGTTTGGGTTGAATGTCTAGATGGAAAATTATTTTTTCTGAAAACAAATTGTATAATTTATTTTTCATTTTAAAGTCTAGTAATCACTTTAAGTTTCCACTGCTGGTAATCTTCTGGACTTTCAAGAGTATCTGATTTGTTTTGGCATTCTGAAATTTCATTAAGAGATATCTCAGATTATTATTATTATTGAGTTCTTTGTAGATTTCTAGTGAGATATCGTTATTTTACAATTTTTATTTGACTAGTCAGTTACAGAAAAGTCTAGTTTGCAGCAGTATTTATTCAGTCTCATAGTGTTTCTTGGGCGCCTCAGTATTATTTTCATGTGTTTCCTCCTATTCTCTGTGCTTGACTGAAGATGGCATCTTCAGATCTGTATTATTGGAAACATTTTCTTTATCCACTGACTGAATGGTGGTGTAATTTGATTTGTTCACAGTTGAAAATAATTCTCTCTCTCTCTCTCTCTCTCTCTCTCTCTCTCTCTCTCTCTCTCCCTCTCTCTCTCTCTCCATCTTCTCCTCCTCCTCTACCTCTTGCTCCTCCTCCTCCTCCTCCTCCTCCTCCTCCTCCTCCTTCTTCTTCTTCTTCTTCTTCTTCTTCTTCTTCTTCTTCTTCTTCTCCTTATTTTTCTTCATTTATTTTGAGGCCCCACCTTCCTTCTTTATAGGTGTCCTGTGCACTGCTTTAAATTTCTCTCCTGACCTAGTCTGGTCTATTAGTTTGAGATATACTCATCCCCCTAGCACTCTGCTGAATTATTCCTCTCTGAATGGCTTATTCCCATCTAATAGCTTCAGTAAGAATAAAAGAATTGTATAAAGATAGAAAATTATTCAAAATACACAAGACATTATTTTCAAGGTCATGTAATTTAAATGATCCATAACTATTACTAACAAAAGCAACTGATAGTTGCTTACTGCTCAAGTAAACTTCCATAGCTATGTTAAAAACTGTGACAAAATTGGTTTTCACCTTCTAATGACATGTGCAGATGAAAGACAAACTCACTTTAAAATCAGTATACCAAAGAAATATTTATACTCCATGTTCATTGAATGAGAGCTCACAATAGCCACATATAGAAACAATAAATGACCATCCAGTCCTGAGAGGATTAAAAACTGTGTTTCACTAAGGCAGGACCAACTGGGAGGCACAGGTCTCAGAAGTGGCAGGGCAGCTGGGACAGGATCCTTTTTACCTCAGTCTACAAATATGAGGGATGGCTGATCTACAACCCTCTCTGGAACTTTCCCACAAGTGGAGAGCTTGTCTCCAGCCTGTGCTCTGGCCCCAGGACTCAGGAAGGAAGGCTGATCCACAGCCCTCTGTGCACAGGTCTTACCAGAGAAGAGCTGATCTCCCAGAAGTGCTGGCACAGGCTTACAGACACATAGGAGGAAAAAGCTCCAGCCCGAGACAGCAAGAACACCTAACACCAGAGATTAACAGATGGTGAAGGGCAAATACAAGAATCTTTCCAACAGAAAACAAGATTACTTGGCATCATCAGAACCTAGTACTCCCAACACAGCAAGTCCTGGATACCCCAAAACACTGGAAAAGCAAGATTTGGATCTAAATTCATATCTCATGATGGTTATAGAGGAATTTAAGAAGGACATAAAAAACTCCCTTAAAGAAATATAGGAGAACATAGGGAAATAGGCATAAGCCCTTAAAGAGGAAACCCAAAAATCCCTTAAAGTATTACAGGAAAGCACAATCAAAGAGGTGAAGTAATTGAACAAAACCATCCACGACTTAAAAAGGGAAGTAGAAACAATGAAGAAATCACAAAGAGAGATAACTCTAAAGATAGATAACCTAGGAAAGAAGTCAAGAACTATAGATACAAGCATCACCAACAGAATACAAGAGATAGAAGAGAGAATCTCAGATGCAGAAGACACCATAGAAAACATTGACACAACAGTCAAAGAAAATGTAAAATGCAAAAAGTTCCTAATCCAAAACATCCAGGAAATTCAGGACACAATGAGAAGATCAAACCTAAAAATAATAGGTATAGAAGAGAGTGAAGACTCCCAACTTAAAGGGCCAGTAAATATCTTCAACAAAATTATGAAGAAAACTTCCTTAACCTAAAGAAAGAGATGCCCATGAACATACAAGAAACCTACAGAACTCCAAATAGTTTGGAACAGAAAAGAAATCCCTTCTGTCACATAATATTCAAAACACCAAATGCACAAAACAAAGAAAGAATATTAAAAGCAGTGAGGGCAGAAGGTCGAGTAACATATAAAGGCAGACTTATCCGAATTACAACAGAATTCTTGCCAGAGAGACTATGAAAGCTAGAAGATCCTGAGTAGATATCATATAGACCCTAAGAGAACACAAATGCCAGCCCAGACTACCATACCCAGCAAAACTCTCAATCACCATAGATAGAGAAACCAAAGTATTCCATGACAAAGCCAAATTTATTCAGTATCTTTCCACAAATCCAGCCCCTCAAAGTATAATAAATGAAAAACTCCAACACAAAAAGGGAAACTGCATCCTAGAAAAAGCAAGAAAGTAATCTTCTGACAAAACTAAAAGAAGATAGCCACATGAACAGAATTCCAACTCTAACAACAAAAATAACAGGAAGCGAGTCTCTCAGCTTCCGAGGGACAGAGCTGGCTCAGCGATCACCTCTGCCCCCTCCCTGCGAGAAGAAGGCCTGCATCCTGAGCGGCCTTTAGCCCCAGGAATCAGCCCGGAGGCATAGGCTTCAGGAAGTGCAGGGGAGTCACAGGACTGCAGGGACAGGAGCTTCTCAGCTTCTGAGGGACAGAGCTGGATCAGCGAACATCTCTGCCCCCTCCCTGGGAGCACAGGGCTTCCCTCCAGGACAAGCTTCAGACCAAGTACTCAGGTGGGACCAGCTGGGAGGCACAGGCCTCAGGAGTGGAAGGGGAGTTGCAGGGCAGCAAGGAAAGATCAAGCTCTAAGACACCAAGAACTTCTAACACCAGAGATCAAGAGATGGCAAAAGGCAAACGCAAGAATCCTACCAACAGAAACCAAGACTGCTTGGCTTCACCAGAACCTAGTACTCCCACCTCAGCAAGCCCTGGATATCCCAAAACGCCAGAAAAGCAAGATTTGGATCTAAAGACTCATCTCACAATGCTGATAGAGGAACTTAAGAAGGACATGAATAACTCCCTTAAAGAAATACAGGAGAAAACAGATAAAGAGATACAAGCCCTTAAAGAGGAAACAAAAAAATCCCATAAAGA
>JADRCD010159178.1:0-18192 GCA_019843815.1 Montemys delectorum | reverse complement strand
TTTTTCATGTTGTTTTATAAAGTGTTCTAAAAATCACACAACTTTGTATTTCCCATTTTATGTGTACCGTCAGGTATGTTAAGTACATTCACATTATTCTACATTAGATCCTAAAATAGTCTCACTTTTTGCAGGGCTGAAATTCTCTATCTACTAAACACTGACTGACACTTCCTCTCCTCTTGCCCAGCCCTTAGCAATCTTGTACATTCTATCTCTATGGCCCTGGGTGCTTTAGAGAGTGCATGTGTTTGTCCCTTTGTGATGAGCTTATCTCAGTACACTAGCTAAAGACTCTGTCATTCTGTAGCAATAATGTCTGAGAGTACTGAAGTCTGACCAGTTCTTCATTCTCTTTCCAACTGCCTGTGCTATAAAATGCAGTTACCTGCTATGTGCTATCTGGCACAGCTCTCTGTTTCTTGTGTATACAACCCCTTCTTATACCAGATGTTAATTTCTTGGTGATCAAACACCATGGATTACATATCTTTTAATCCCTACCTACCTGCAAACCCTCTACTGAGTACATGGACCACACAGTCTGGAGATCAGTGGCTACTCTGTGTTACTTGACGCTCCACCCTGGCATGCAGCACAATGCCTGACATAGGAAATTTGCAGGAAATACTGTGAAAAGAAACGAACACACCAAATACTGCTGACCAAGGACTGAGAATGAAAAGATGTTAAGTCAAAGACCTGACTCTCCAGCACTACCTGGGAGAAGTAATTCAAACAAATGGAGAAAAATATTAGCTAAACTGGAATCAGAATCTTTGAAAAACTTATTCTAAAAGTTACACACAGCAGGATACCAGGCTCTTTCTGACTGGTTATTGAAGAAGAGGACAGAGGGAAGAAATAACAAAGACTGTCTTGAATTGCCAGGATTTCCATTCTCTGGTAGAACGCCAAGTTTGGAGGTGGATGTGCTTACTTGGGAGTTAGGGCTGGCTGAGCTGAGCATCTCATGCCCACAATATCTTGTCCCATCACAAGCAGGAGTAAACTCTGCTTGTATTCTGTAAACTCTCCTGACTTTCACATTGAGGAACAGACAAATCCCTAGGATATATGTGTGTGTGTGTGTGTGTGTGTGTGTGTGTGTGTGTGTGTGTGTGTGAAAAGACAGAGATGGATAAAAATAATTCAATGACAAATGCTGGAAAAACACACAAAGGGGCAGAAGCCAGACATTCGTGGGATTCCCTGACAGCTCGACCCACAAGGAAGGGCTGGTCTGGAAAAAACAGGGCCTCAGGTTCCTGCCAAGCTGTCTGAGGCCCCATCCTTCCCAAATCACTCCAAGCAGCAGCCAAGACTTTATAGTAACCCTTCCAGGTCTCACAGAAGGACTCATGAAGAGAGGAACACCGTGAGCCCACCAGGTGCTCCTCACCTAGAAAGCCTCCCTGGTGATGTGGTCCAGCTCCATGGACGGCAGGCAGCAGAGAGGCGAGACTTACACACCTGCTCTCAGCCTCAAATGGTTCCTTCTGTGCCCAGAAAACAGATAATGGAAAACCCAACCTTGCTCAGTAGCTGGGGAAAATCCAAAACAGCCAGGTTACTAACATCTAGAGACCAGAGACAAGGCCTGAGGAAAAAAGGTCATAAACATGTGGTACCTGCATCCTGGAGTCCGGCTGGGTAATTCCACACTGGCCTTGCTTCAGGCATGCCTCAGGCTTATACACATGTGACTGCATTTGGCCCTAACAAGTCTCTCTTCTGGAGAATGGCCTGCAATTAATCTCACTTATTACCTCTGAAAAGTAACAACAGAGGAATGGCGGGCCAAGTCCAACTCCAGAGTGTCTAGGGAACTGCAAGCCGCATGGCCAGGTCTCAGACTGTCTGGGCAAGCTGTGGCTCTTTGCCTTACTCTCCCACAACAAAGCCTGAGCAGGGACTCCAGACAGACCAAAGGAACCAGGGGATTTGAGGAGCTGGACTGAGCTCACACCGACCCAATGGGAGACGACAGCCCTGAGGCTACATTTGGAGCAGTTTCCAACAGCAAGGGAAGAATAAGGTTGTCTGGTGAAAACTTGTGCGATCCATAAAACAGAGAACAATAGCAACAGGGAGAAATGAGAAGTAACACTATCTGCAAGCCCTCATGAGTCACTGGTTATTCATTCCTGTGGCTACCAAGTCTCTGAGTGCTCTGACATGCTGACGAAAGTACAGCCAGCGCCGGGAGTCTCTTTACATCTTAGCTTTGCTGGGCAGCCTAGTTTACTGAATTAGCAGGCTATCAGCCTGGAATCTACTGCTGCCATCACAGAAACTAGTGAGAGTACCTTTTATTTACTTAGCCTCCACTTCCAAGGAGATCAAAGGCAATCCAAAAGCTCTCAAAACAGACCAGTTTATATGTAAGTATTCTTATCCTATAAAAAGATTAAATAAATAGCTTAGAGGTCTCTTAGTGTCAAAAGCAGCAATAAAACTCACATCTCTAAGCTACAACTCCCATCTTCATTTAGCTTAATCACTTCTTACTACAAAGGAGAAACACAAGACAAAGTCAATATCCAGAAATATCCTCTTCACAGGGACTTACCATGTGAAAATGGAAATCAGGCCTCAGGACTGAGCAGAATGCCTCTGGCTGGGACCATAGCCCAGCCCAGCCTGGGACCTCAGAATTTGCTTAGCACTGCTCTTGGGTGGAACTGGAATACACGTGGAGTCCCTAGCGGTCCTAGCAACCAGAGGTCACCTGGGAGCCACAGAAGACTTCCAAGGCTCCTCAGACTGCACTAGAGCCTGGCAATGGGCTTTATGCTTAAATAGAAGCACAGAGAGCTGTTGAAGACAATTAAGTCAAGATGGAAAGCTCAGGGAACTACATGGGGGCTGCATTCTGGCTGCAGAGGCACTGGGGCAAATAAATTACACCAAGTCATTGCAGGGCTCTGAATCTGGCTGGGAGAAGGTCAAAGGAAATTAGGTCTTGGCTCTGACTTTGACATATCCTATCATCTTTCCTCTATTTCTAACAGGTGCTACCAAGAGAAATGTTTTTAGCCAGCCGGAACTTTTATTAAAGCCACTCCTACCAAATATTCGAAGTGCTACAAACTCTGCCTCAAATGTGCACTCTGACATCTTGTTTATAGTAAGAAAGAGCCTGGTGCCATCATCCACATAGACTAGCAGAGGCTGTGTGACACAAATGTGTTCCACAGGACTGCTGACTCTGCCGTGGTGTGATAATAGAATACTTGCAAACATTTGCAAGGTGAATAAAGTTGTTCAGTATAACCAGTTTCCTTTTCATGCCTTCTGTTTCAGGAATGTGGTTACTCTGTAGATTGTACACCAGACAACAGGCTTTTCCTGGGGTGGGGGGGCTTTGTGGAGAGCGTCCAGTCTTAAAGTGCTGCAGCCTTGCTTGTCTCCAACTCTTCTGATCCCAACCACAGTGACTATGGGAATAAGAGACACCACTCCAGGGCATGACGTAATGTGCTTAGGTTTATGTCACTTCTGGGGTATGGATTCCTGGTTCCAAAATTAGCTCCTTAAACACTATGGGGGTGCGGGAGCAGCTTTCACACACTGGGACACCCGACAACTTCATTTCAAGGGAAAAGGATCCCTGTGGTCAGAAGGCTTCACTTCTGATAATCACATCTTCATTGCTCATCTGCCTGAGGGAACTGCTGCTGACTCTATGCTCACACAGACAACAGCCCTTCAAACAGTGCTAAGAAATAGATCATCTAGATTACAATGTCATTGTCCCAGTATCATTCTTTTAAAAAGTTTTTAGATAGGTGTGGTGGCACATGTCTTTAATCCCACCACCCAGGAGGCAGAGGCAGGTGGATCTCTCTGAGTTCCAGGTCAGTCAAAAACAAGACAACTTGAAGTTGGATGGGTAAGGAGGTGGGGAGGAACTGGGGCTGGGGGCTGGGGGTTGGGGATGAATATGAAAAAAGCCAATAAAATGGGAGGAAACAAAAAACAAAGTAACAAAATCATTCCAACTATTATTTTGTGTGTTTGTGTGTGCACATGCCAGGGCACCCATGCTGAGCTCAAGGGACAACATTTAGGAATGGCTTCCCTCACTCCCACAGTGGGCCTAAGGACTGAGCCCAGGTGGTTAGGTTTGTGAGGTAAGCACAGTCCCCAAGCATTTTGTGTCAGGCTGAGGCTTTAGTACCAAGACCCCTTCGTTGCCTTTTAGGATACTGCCATACTTGAAAACTGAGAACCAGGTATTTTGTATTTGGGAACCTATTTTGTATCTCCCCTCATCCCCCGCTCTGTTTCATAGACTAAGCCTTGATTTTTATTTCTTGAAAAAAGCTACATATTATTTCGCTTTCTGACTCTGTGCTTGTATCTTCAACACTTTCACAATGATTTTGTGCTCCTCAATAAGGAAAGCCTGCTTGATCCTGTCACGGGCACACTTGGCGCACACGGACCCACCATAGGCCCTGCAGACACACTTCTTTGTCTTAGATAATCTCTTAAGGACTTTGGGTCTTTTCACAGCACGACACACACGGAATGCAGATGCGGATGTAGGTGCTTTCCCAACCTTCTTGGTGTAAAGGTAAACAATCCTGTTGCCAGGGGTTCGAGACAGCCTAGTTTTGTTAGATGCTGTACTGCAGGAAGCCTACGTCAAACGCTGGACCACTCTTAGCACCTCTCCAAGCACTGCCTCCAGAAGAGGAAAAAGAAAACATGGGTTTTTTGGGTTTTGTTTTTTGAATTTTTCCCAATACAGGGATTGTTAAAATATAGAAAGAGACCATTATTCAACACAGTGCTTTCTTTCTCAATTCAGAACTTGCTTCATGTTCAGAATCATTTGGGTTTTATCCCCTACCACTTTTTTCAAGTACATAAAGAACATAAATACCTTCCCACTCCTCAAATCAACGTATCAGTGGACGCCGCAGGCAGTTATGTAAACTGGATTTTGAAAACAAAGAAACAAAAACCTTTCCAAAGCAGAGACCAAAGTAGCCCAAGCACAAAGCAGCGTGGGTATAAGAAAGGCGCTGGAGGCAAGCATGAAGGTAAAACTCCGACATCTACCACAAGCGAGAAGAGACACAGCGATTCTCCTATCAGGAATTTCCTTCCCATGAAAACAACCATACAAAATTAAACTAGGCCTTGTGGCTCAGCACTAGAGGCTCTGGACAGGCAGAAAAAAGGTAGCTGCTTGCTAGACCCCACTCAGAGCTCTCTGGGGCCCCATCACACTCTGGACACAGCACAGGCAGGTCAGTCCTGTGGATCCCAAATGCTAGCCCAGGCCCTTCACTCACTCACCTGCTTCCAGGGGGGCTGGAGTGGTTCTCAGGAGCATGGAGGTCGGACTGTATAGACCACGTTGGGCCACTAGGACTGATGACAGGCCGAAGGGTAGGGGGTGTTGACGTACTGCTTCTGTTTATGACACTGCTGGCCAAATTCAGGTTTGTCACCTAGAAATGAGGGGACGGAAAGAACTTGATTTCACAGAGTTTTAGAAAAACATCATGAGAAACATATGGGAGCAATCACAGTCTGAGAGATGCTGACTCATCTGACAGCAGTGGCTATACAAAGGCACAGAGCACAGACTGGCTTCTGTGCACGGAAAGCAAAGGTAGGGAATGGGCAGTGTCTGAGAGTTAGATGTAGCAAGCACTCATCCCTCCCCTATTCTCAGGATGGCACTGGGCTGAGCCAGGCAATGTTCAAACCAGACAGCCTTCTTTCCTCATCTGGAGGTTATAAACGCTCAACAAGCTTTAGTTGTAGATAATAATAGCAGTAAAAATTATACAAAGAACTCAATCACTTAGAAAGAAAAGCCTGGACAGTCCATTAACATGGATATTAACATTCATAAATAACTTACACAAGGATGGAATGTGAGCAGCCAATTGAACATTTAAAACTAGTTGTTTCCATCTGTAAATGAGAATTATTTCTTTAAAAATGTAACTTACAAAAGGCTTGTGAGACAAACCCGTTTCATTGCTATATAGTAAAATGTGTCCAACAGTGGCAAAGGGTAGCTTACAGGTGCTCAGACTACTGGACTACTGCTGTGACTTCAAGGTGAGAGAATATGTCCTGAAATCAATCTAACAAAGTTACTCAGGTACACTACCTAGAACACCATACACTCACTTTGATGTACACTTCTAGACCAATTCAGAGAATGCAGCAGGTGACAATAACAGTGCCCATTACAACAGCAGCTATTATTTGTTAGAATCAAGGTAGAACCATGCTTTGTACGAATGAGCCAATTCCACACATCTCATGCAAATTCAGAGTCAGGTAATCAGTACATCGATGACCCTAGTCCTCAGTTTGCACAACAGGAAAGGCTAAGGACTGTGTTGAGGCCTGGAGGTAAGCAGGGAAGCAGAACTAGGGCTGAAGAGCCTGGAACACGGAGGTCCAGCTCATACCACACACTATAGAAAACATGCACTTAAAAGCAAGCTTTGTCTTTAACAGTGAAATAAGAGAAGGTATAAACGGCTAATAAGATGGTTACATTTTGCTCTATGTACGTAAGAGAATATTGTTTATTCATTAATTTTTTTTTCCCCAGAAACACTTGAACTAGGAACATGATGCTAACTCAAGGGGAAAAAAAACTCTAATAAAAAATCACAATGTAAATCTTAAACATAAAATAGACATGTGGATAAACTTCTCAAAAGCTGGAAAGAGAAGTCCAGAATACACAGCATCTACTTACTTCAGCACTGTGCTGTTATTTTTTTCTTGTGCTTCTGAGTTTTCTCCATATTTATCTACTATTTAAGGAGCCAGACATTTTTTCAAAGGTGTCAGGATCACTTCAGTGGGAAAGTGCTCAGTGTAAGTCCCCAGCAATGACAGCAGATGAAAGGAAAGTAAGGGATGCTGGGAAGCCCTTCAGAGCAGGGGCACGGCGAGGGGCACGGCGAGGGGCACACCCAGGGCACGGCGAAGGGCACAGAGAGGGGCACAGCGAGGGGCACGGCGAGGGGCGCAGAAGACCCAGTGCTGAGTGCAGGGTTTCTGTGTGCAAACTTGCAGAACAGTGTCTGAGATCATCAGGTGAGAGAAGCAAACTGAAGGGAAACTCTCTCACCTACAAAACACCCAAAGGTACCTAAATGACCTTAATATTTAAATAGGAAAGAATTCTAAATCTTAAAATGATCTGAAATCATGAAAAAAAAAAAAGTTCTTTCTAGCCACAGTGTAGTGTTTCCTCCCTAGTTAGAGTTCGTAAGTAAAAACAGCCAAGCCAGTATCTTCTCACCAATGACTCAAAATACTTTCCTTGGCCAGAAGGCTGTTTCCCATGGTTGGGAGCAGGCTGTTGACTGTGAGGCTGCTTGGTGCGTGGGGCACTGTGGCTCTGTTCTCCAGGGTGGGCCAGGCTTTAAAGAGGCGTCAGGAGCCAATCATGACCTTTTACTCCTGCTCTGCCGTCTGCAGGCACCAGGGACAGAGGGAAGGTGTGGACTAATGCACACAGAAGAGGATGCTGACAATGAGGGGCACACCTCTTCTCTGGACAGCAGTCTCCTTGAAGTACTCCTTCCTACTTCTTACAGCCTACAGGTAGCAAGGGCCAGATTCTGAGACAGTGGCACTGTCTACAGCGGGACTGGAGGATATACTCCTAACCCGCACAGACCACTCCTGTCCACTCTGTTCAACACCAGGCACTTTAAATTATTTTAACATAATCTTGTAGGCTGTAGAAATACCACAATGTGGGCTGGAGAGATGGCTCAGCGGGTAAGAGCACTGAGTGCTCTTCCAAAGGTCCTGAGTTCAAATCCCAACAACCACATGGTGACTCACAACCATGAGATCTGATGCCTTCTTCTGGTGTGTCTGAAGATAGCTACAGTGTATTTACATATAATAAGAAATAAATCTTTAAAAAAAAGAAAAAAAGAAAGAAATACCACAATGTGAGAAAGGTCATTGTGATAAGTAAGACTTGTACTGAAAAACTGAGTCAGTGGTTAAGAGTGCTTGCTGCTCCTCTCGAGGACCAGAGTTCAGTGCTTAACACCCATGGTCTAATGGCAGAAAATACCTGTAACTCCAGCTCCAGGGACGCCAGTGCCCTCTGCTGGTCTCTGCAGCTACATAGCCATAGACATACACATTAAAAAAAATATATATATATATATATCCCTCCCCCCCAAAAAAAACAAAAAAACTTGAGCCAAATCATAATAAAGAGGGCTTAATAGTTTATAGTAGCTAAACAATAGATTAAAAAGTGTACAGTTTGCCATGTTTAGCACAAAGGGCAGAATCTGGAGAATAGAGTGTGCAAAGGGGAGGAGACGATGGACTTGACAGGTTTGATAATCGATTCGCTGGCATGGCAGTCCCTGACTCAAGAGCCAGCAAACGCCCACCTACTGAGTACTCTCTCTGTGCCCTGCATTGCCACTCTTGCATCACCTCATCCAATCCTGGATAAGGCTCTTATGCCTATCTTACCAAAGGAGACAAAAGTCTTAAGGAGCTAAGTGGGTACACAAACACCTAAGTGGTGTCAAGGCCAAGGTGTGAAGTGTTGGGCTCCAAGCACATGTGGCATGCTCTACCTAGACAGCACTGCTTAACATCTGAGTGGCACAAGGCACTTTGGATGCAACAATTCACTTACACATTACCCATTACCCACAGAGGAAAACTCAGGCTCAGAGAGTCTACTACAACGCTTTACCCAAAGCTATGCAACAGTTGTAGAACTTGGGCTGTAGTTTCAAAACCTATTTTCTAACCTGGATACAGGAAAACAATCCTGTTTACTCCTAACTATTAGAAAACACTTTAAAACATCATCTTTCAGAAAGCAACAACATCTCTTCCATCTTTCCTTTAAACTTTATTTCCCACATTTACTCTTCCTCAGAGGACATTAAAGAAGTAAGAAAACAAAACAAAACAAAACAAAACAAAAAACCGAGCTCAGTCAGGTTTATTTTGTCCCAGGTAAAGTAAGAGATGGCAGGAGTATTCAAGCAACTGTGAGCAGCTGCTGGCTCTTGATTCATTTGCTAGCCACTCCTTATTTTCTGAAAGAACCAAGAAGGGGCAGCCACTGTGACTTCTTCATACACAAAAGCAGAGCACTGTTGATTTATTTAGAGTCAGCAATGGTCAGAGCAGAGATGAGAATACTCAGCAGTGTCAGGACTGTTCCTTACCTTTTCCCCAAGCAAACCCCATCTTCCCCAAATGGTAACAACCTAGTCCTTACTTTCAATCTGTTCTCAGCCTTGTCTTGTCTAGAAGTCACTTGCCTCTGACATCTGTCTTGTGTTGACTTGCAGTGCCAGTCAATGAACTGATCTTTCTTTTTGGAAACCATTCTTTAAGTATACCTACATAATTTACAACTTAATCACACTGTAATGAAATGATGCAATACAGTTATAAACAAGAAAAAAAAGAAAAATTTCAGGTCATTCTTATTTTCTAGCTTTGCTCTACAGAACCTTATCTAGCAGAATGCCTGCCAATAGCATCATCAGAATGCTGATGAGCTGATAACCTACACTGTCCACTGGGGCAGTCACTAGGCACACAAGACTATTATATATCTGAAACGTGGCTAATTCATTGGCTAGCACTTCCCTTCAGTCTTGACTGTCTCTATAAATGTATGTAGAATGAATAAATTCTGACACACAAACTATCCCTGGTCCTTTTCTAGTCTCTTGGTCTTTTCTATAATGGGCAGAAGAAATCTCTCAACTACTATGGACCCAAGCATTCTTTTTCGGCCCCAGTACTACCTCGCTTTCGCTAGGAAAGGCAAATCTGGCACTGGGTGAGTCCACGGGCTGATGAGGTCGCAGACGTTAGGAAGATAACTATGGGTGCTTCTCCATACACCTACCCTTCCCTACCTCTGACCAGATGAGAAAGTGAGAAACAGCACTGTGTATATGAAATATGTAGCCATAATAAACATTTTATTGCTAAAATATTTTTTCAAAGGATAGCCTTAGCTTATGGTATACAAAAATGTAGCAACACCTGTCCTTTTTGTTAAAGGAGAGGACACAGTTGTTGGGCTAAGCTGGCTTCCCTGGGCTAATGCATGCTACTAAATGCTACTAGAATACATACTACTAAACCTGTCAAGCTTAGAATCATGACACTGGCCACAAATGGATCTAGAGGACAGACAGGGCAATTTAAAAACCATTTTTAATTAAATAAACCGTGATTCAAAGAACATGTCCATGTTAGAGAGATGGCCCAGCAATGAAGAGCACTGGTTGTGCTTCCAGACAACTGGGGCTGGATTCCCAGCATCTACATGGTGTCTCCCAACATTCTGTTAAATCCAGTCTCGGGGGAATCTAAAGCCCTCTTCTGGCTGCTTTGGGCACTACACACATGGTCCACAGACATAAAGGAAGCCAAAACACCCACATCCATTTAAAAAACTTAAAAAACTTAAATTATAAAAAGAGAACGTGCTCAATTCATGATGAACACTCACATGTTTTTAAAGATCTATTTTATTTTATGTGTTTGAATGCTTTTCCTGCATGTATGTATGTGTATCATGTGGCCACGGAAGTCAGAAGTTGGGTTACCTGGAACTAGAGTTACATATGGTTATGAGCTACAATGTAGATGCTGGGAACTGAACTCAAGCCTTCTGCAACAGCCATCAGTGCTTTTAACCACTGAGCCATCTCTCTTTATCTTTGTGCATCTTTATATACAAAGTTATCGCAGCAGTCTAAGAGGAGCCATGGATGTCCTGCCATAGGTACAATGTCATCACTTTTCAGTTCCCACTAACTATCAGCTATGACGATGGAACCACAGGAACCTAACAATCACTGAATGTATTCAATAGCTCCTTGTAGGCACTGTGCTCAGCACACTATGTGTGAACTAATTTATTCTTAAAAACAGAGAAACTGAAAGTGAGGTTGAGAGGGACAATAATCACTTAATGTAGCCCTTAAATTCAATTCCTAGACTTCCTAAGGCAATCCTGTGACTTCAACCATGTGTGAGCATCTGCACTCTGCACCTCGCTTCCTACAGCTTTAGTGTGTAGAGCAGCAGCGCCTGAACTCCTGGACGTCTGATGCAATGGAGAACACAGTCCAGCCCCTGCAAACCGAACCCTGCATGTAATAGAATCTACAGAGAGTCGACTTGCCTTGTAAGTTTGAAAATCACTTTTCAGAGATGGTAGAGAACAAAAGGTAAGAACAGGAGAGGGAATGCACTGGGTCCTCTCCTCCACAGACAGACACCAGACACACCCTGGAGGAAGTGAGACAGAGAACAAAGGGGACAAAGAAGAAGGGGAAATAATTCCAGGAGGGACATTCAGGATTTCTTGGAGTTTAGGTGCTCAAACTTTAAAAGTATGCTGAGGATCCAAATGCTTACAAAACATTTCAGAACAAACTTCAGAACAGTCCAAGACTACTTGCTATGTTTCTGTTATTAAAAAGCAGTATTTAAACCTAAAGCCCATTAGCTCATTCACTATCTATGCCTCCATCTCTGCCTTCTTCTGGCTGGTTAACTAAGTGCCTGTGGGAAAATCTGGTCACCAAATCCCACCTCCATCTGAGCCCTGGGGTCTGCATGGCAGATGTTTCTCCCTTGCTCCTTCCCTCCTCCTCAGCTCCCACTCTTGCAGCAGCTAATCCAGATGTTCTATACCATTCCCTGTCTCACATCCATTGCCACGGTGACCTCAGTGAATTTCTCCTTTTAGTACCAAACACTATTTATTTTAGAGTCAGCCTTCCGAATAAGGCAGGTGAGCAAATATCTGAATGTGTGGGGTAAGGACACATTGCATGCATTCCATCTAGACAGGTGTTTAAATTACAGCAGGAATAAATACAGGTGATGGATTGGAAAACGGGTAGGAGAAACAGAGGCAGCAGCCAATTTCCGGTGCCTGGCCTGCCCAATGTTACTGCTTGTTACGGCTGTTTGCTAAAGGTAGCGCAGATGCCAGTACTGTAATTAAAATACCATGGGATTGCTCTGATGGATTCCCAGAAAACAACCCCAGCCACTCACATACATAGTCTTGCAGCATGCAAAAGGGCTGCCTGGGGACAGACCTAACTAGATCTCCCTAGCTGAAGTTGCACACAGTCCTGCATGCTCAAAAGAACTTTCTACCTCAAATATAACTCAACAAAGAATCACTATGTTATCTATGAGAAGCGAGGCCATGGGGAGAGTGGGAAGGCACAAAGAGAAATATGGCTTCTGCCAATCCTCAAGCCTCATAGGATTTGACCACCTAAAACTTTAGGTAAAACAGTATTTGAGATCTCCAAAACATGGCCATACTAAGACAATTCAAATAAGGCAAATAGGCTGCCTAAGAAGAGGGACAATACACAGAGAACAGCAGAGAAGCAGGAAGAAATGTCTGAGACACCGATATCTGACTTGAAGGGCAGGGGATGGAAGAAGCCAGAGACAGACAATACCTTGGGAAGAATCTACCCTTGCTGTAGAGACAAACAGCACCTTCTGGGGGGCCCACCCAAGCCATGCTGTATGAGGGTTGTGGTGAGGGCAGGCAAACCAAGAGCTGGTTCCTGGGATGCGTTGAAAAGGTTAATAGTCACAGACAGTTACAGGAGTTAAGTCCTTTGCACCTAGGCAGGCCGTGGAACTGGGTTTGTAATCTGACAAAAGAAAGCTTTCAAAAGTCCATGTATCTGCTGTTCATGTTTCCCAAAGTAATGGTGAGGAGAGATGGAGTTTCCTACCATTTAAAAAGGAAAGCTGAAGGATGGATGGCACACCTTTAATCCCAGTACTCAGGAGCAGAGGCAGGCGGTTCTCTGTGAAGTGGAGGCCAGCCACCAGCCAGATCTACATATCAAGTTCTAGGACAGTCAGGACTACAATAGAGAGATTGTCTCGCTTCCACCTACCCCAACTCCCCCACCTCCAAAGTAGTGAGTAGTGGAGTGGCAGATGCCACTAGAAGGCTAGCACGTATGAGGCTCCATCACCTCTTTCTGCACAGGCCACAAGGGAGAGGTTGCTTTGGAGTTAGAGGAAAGCAAGCAGGGACTGGAGTAAAAGCTGGGTGCCGCTCTGGCTGCTGCCTCACATCATTTTACAGGCGATGAATGCCTGGTCTCAAAGCTCAGGCAAAGCTCTCAAATGCTCGAAATAATAGCTTTGTTCTCTCTCCACATAATGACTATACTGCATGATTTCTCCTGCACCGAGACTCAAAGGGCAAGAAAAGCATTCATGATTCTTGGTGACTAACCTCGTGTTCACCAGGCTGTTCGAATACTCTACGTACCCTATGCTTTATCAAGATGGAGATGGAAATTCACCATCAAACATTTCCTTAGTAACAGTTTGATCCCTGAGTAATGGTGGCACAGCATGCAGAAGTGGCATTCCTATGACCAGTCAATTGTACCACGGCATGCCCCTCAAATCTTACATTTCTTGTCTAGGAAGATCTAGAGGGGTGCTGCAGAAAATGATTTTCTCATCAAGGCACACAGATATTTACCAGGCAACTACTTTGGGTTTGCCACTCTTTTGAATGTAGAGGAAGGTGGATGAAAGTAACCCTTGCCTCTATAGAGTCTGACAGTCTAACGAAGTCTTATTTTAATATTCATGAATGAATACATCGATGATGGTGAGAGATTTGAATTTGGATCAAATTATCAACAATGATCGATACATACTACCTCAAAGCTTTCAAGGGCTCTGAACTTGGAAACCAAGTCTCCTTGGTATCCATGGATACCCAGAGGGAGCCTGTGTGAGATGTCTGTAAACACACAGAACTGAACACAAGTCTTTCTACATGTACACTTTTTTTTTTTTTTCAGGAGAAGGATACACCTTTCATTTGATTCTCAAAGGGCTCTCAGGGACTGAAAGGAACATGGTTGTCTAGAGCCATACCCCCACTGCCCTCAGAAGCATCCCAGTGTCACTGGAGAATGGCGCTCTCTGTTGTATTCATATAGACACCCATAGTGCCAGACTATAGTAAGAGTTCCAGGTCAAGATTCTAGGGAAGCCAACCTGAGAAAATGGCCACATCTCTTTGTAGTGTTTCCAATTTATGTATTCTATTTCTGCAAGCTGGTATGCGCCACTGATAGCTCATAGGTAGACTTACACTTACTTATTGGCAAAGGGTTACCAAGGTTGGATTCTTTCTCCTCCCCTTCCAAAAATAAAGCACTGAGCATCCCACAAAATAATCTGATACAGGCCTAATTCAATAAGTAGCCAATCACCATAAGATAGGGCATATGTTTTAAAACCTGCACGTGGGAGGAGAGAGAGTGCTTGTAGCCACGAAAGCAGAGATGTTTATCCTGGTGTCTCTGCAGGCTCAAGAAAAGGTCGAGTGAGAGTTCTGCATTAGTGGTGCAGGTTGATGTGATGTTCAGCCATTTCAGCCTAAGGAAAGAGCTACGTTCTGACTAAAAGAAGAGGCAGAGACCACTAAGATAAAACACAGCTACAGAGATGAGTTGTGAGACAGTGACTTCCCAGTGTGTGACCTTGACAGAGCCACTTGTCCTACTGGCTTCTATTTCTTCATCATCATGAGCTCAAGAAAACAAAAACAAAACAGGAAAAAGCACTTTCCTCAGCCTTAAAATGGAGGAGATGATGCATACAAAGTGCTGATAACATACTGCCCAAGACAAAGTAGGAATGTGATGAGTGTCAGCTGCTATGGTATGCAGGGCAGGTGTGCTATAATCAATGAAAAAGAGTGGAAGAGCAACAGTGGTAGTGTTAAAGAGAATGCAAAATCCAGCAACACACAGAAATTCTTTTCCCTTTAGCAAGCACATGGTCTTCAAAGTACAAGGTCCCGCAATAAGTGGTGGGTTAGAAAGAACTGCCATTATGTGGTTTACAGTCAAACAGGCAGGAGATGAAATGACTATCATCCACCTGCTTTAAAGAGTGGCTAGTCAAGGGCTGAAGGCAGGAGCATAATAGGAAGACTTCTGGCTGTGGTGGCAGGTGTTCTTCATCTATTATTAACCACTATGTCCGGGATGCACACTTTAGAGAATACTTGGGTGGGAGAGGGGGTGGGTTTAAAAACTGTGCATAGTTTAATCTTCAAGGATCTCACAGTATAGTGAAGGAGCACATTGAAGGACCAGGGATGTAGACTAGCTGTTGTGTTCTTGAGTAGCATCACATGACCCTGCATTCAATCTCCAACATTGTATGATGATGATAATGATGATGATGACGATGACAACAACAATAATAAAGAGTAAGCACATTTATTAAATAAAGTTGTCCCTCAATATCCTTAAAGTATTAATTATAGGGCCTCTTGAAGGTACAAAAACCTACAAATGATCATGTTTCTTATGCAAAATATAATTACATTTGAATTCAGCCTCTGTATATCCCCTCACAAAAACACCTACTGATAGATTACTTATATGATGTAAAGGCTATAACTTTGTTATACTTAGTTGTTGAGGGAAGAGTGACCATGGGAAAAGGTCTATACAAGTTCAGAATAGATGCAGGCTTTTTGGAATTTATTAATAAATAATCCCAGAGTCAGGTCTCAGGCATCACAGGACACCGAAACTTAAGGAGCTTACTGTCTGTTAAAAGACAGTTATTTCGACACACAGTATGAAGAGGGGATCAGCATAACAGTGAATGAGTGAGGTGGCATACGGCCCCTTGACAGATATACAGATCTGACGTGGTGACTAGGAATCATTTCTCCCGAGAAGATGGCATAAACTAAGGCATACAGATTAGCAGAAATCCTAGCTGAGCTAGGCAAAAATCCTGTGTGCTGGAAGAGAAACAGTACCAGTACGCTGTAGCCAGACTTTCAGCCAGATCATGGGTAGTGTCACTAGTCTGGGTTTCATATAGAGATTCTCTCTGAGCAAATACTAGGATCAGACATCTGATTTAAAATAACAAGAGCTCTTTAAAGATGAGGAAAAGCAGGAGGACACTGCCAGATCGCTTAGTAGGTACCTGTAGCTGTCCACTTGGAAGATAATGGAGGCCTTTAGCAGAACAGTTGATGTAAGTGAAATAGACAAGATACGGAACAGAAACACTGGAGTTAGAACGAACAAGACTAGGCAGCAGCTTGGGTACAGAGAGAAAGGAGACACAGATGCTGATAAGCCAGATCCCACCCTCAGGTTTCTGGGGTGTCAATGCCACTAACAACAGAGACAACAGGAAGAGGGAGAACTAACAGCTTTGAGATATGCTGCATGGAGGAGTTTACCTGCATACTTCTGAGATATGTTCAAATATTTGGATGCTGGCAAGATAGTTAACGTCTAGCAGGCAGTGGGCTATCTGGACCTTGCACTCAGCACAGAAGTATCACACAAAGCTGTGTGTAGGGATTTATACCTTAAGGAAAGGTTCACTGGAAGACAACCACAGCAGGAAAAGGCTCGAACCCAGGGCCACCTCACATTCTTCACTCACAACTACCACAGCATCTTGGCTGCTTGTAGCTCTTTGTGTAGGGCTGAGGCCTTGTGTTATCCCCTTCTACATCCGCGTGTCTACTGGTATCACCCTTGTTCAGCTCATGTTTAAGAAGCCAAATTGGAAGACTTCATAGGTGTGTCTTATGACATTTCCACAACAAAATCATACAAAGCCGCTTCTTGTTCTTCAGGCTCTTCCCTCTGAGCTTCGTCCTCTCTTCTGCAAGGATGCCTAAGGCTTGGATGCAGGAGCTGAGTTGTAGATCTATCAGTTGAGACTAGGTTCCACAACTCTGCATTAGGATAGGTTATGGTTTTCTGTAATGGTCTCTGCCTGTTGATGACGATTAAAAACTCCACTGATCTGTGGTATAGGGACAAATATTTAGAATGCAGTAGGAGACTGTGCTAGTTTAGTAAAGTGGTGGTTGTAGGTTCTCCTCTAATATCCATGACTTCACTAGCCCTATAGTTGGCTAGGTTTCAGTTCCAAGCATCCCTTCCCTCTTGTTAAGCAGGTCTTAAGTCCAATTAGAGAGCTGCTGGTTACTGCCAAAGTATGCGTGCCACTACTGAACCCTTGGCATTACCCTGCCATGCTGCTCGTGGTTGTGGCTTACAGGCATCAGAGCTGGGCAGGACTATGGGCTACTTCCTTCCTTTGGATATTTTTGTGTGTGTGGTATCTTCTAGTACATGGAAGCTAGTCCTCAGGGAGGGGTTAGGTGAGATCCAGCTCAGGACCTCTGGGCCCTTTGCCTGAGGTACATGTGTGCAGCAAATGATGGTGACTCATCTCCCCAGGTCTCACAGACTCCAGAACTAATGTTTACCCAGTGTACCTTGCTGTCTTTCTAGAAACAGGAACAGGTAGCATATACAGTATCATTTCTACCAACATAGACTATAGGTTCAAAAGACACAGTCATGAGACCAGAGCCTAAGTGCACAGCAGTTTGTTATGTTCAGATAAGCTCAGAACTGAAAAGGAGATTTCTGAAGCCAAGTCTTATTGCCTGTAATGTCCAGGGAGGACACTGGCACCCAGGGCAAGGAGTGACACCCAATGTCACTCTCCAAGTGGAACTTTGGAAACTGAGTCAGGGTCCACTGTGGCCGAGACGGGGTGATAAAGAATTCCTGTATGTGGAGGAGGAGTGGAGGACTAATGTACTAAGAAGCAAATGCTTTAGACCTGATATATCTGTCCGCAGGGTTAGGCCGCAGAGTCTCAGAGTAAAGAGCAATGAAATGAAAGAAACAGAGTGGCTTCTTCTGTTCTGCTCCCCATCAAAATGAAACATCTCAGGGGCTCAGAGCGTCTCCCCCTCTTCTGTGCCTGTCAGCACATTTCAGGAGGCCTGGCCACGTTGCTGCACGGCTGGCTGCAGAGCAGACTGACACAGCACACGGGTTCGTGGTAGGGCCCTGCCTGGGTGGTCTGCTAGTATCCCTTTGATTAAATTCCCAGGCTGGGAGAGCTGGAGCTGCTCCTAATGATAGCTGGGTCCTGAAATCTCAAACTTGCCGGCCAGAGAGGGCCAGTGCTCCTCTAATGCCCTGCCTCCCTCCCGCTCCTCACCACAGGCTGGGCTCCACAGCCGCATTCTTCTGTATATCACAGCAAGAACCACAAAGAGCCCTGTCTCCACTGGTCTGCCCT
>JADRCD010159175.1:0-15378 GCA_019843815.1 Montemys delectorum | reverse complement strand
AGACATAGTTGGTAATTTTTCTATTAATCCTTTGTTGTGCTTCTTGGAAGTATATGCACATGCATCATGGGTGTAAAAGCCAGTGGTTGACATTGGATGTCTTTAGTAGTCACTTTCCATTTTATATATTGAGTCAGGGGCTAATGCTTGAACCTAGAACTTTCTTTAGCCTGGCTGGCCAGTATGTTCCCTTTCTCTCTTTTTCTAAATGGTGGGTTTACTGTGCTTTGTGCACAAATAAAGATTACGGACTAAAATAAAATATATGTGCATGTAGAGGTATTTACGCCTCTTCCTCTTTTGGACCTTAAAAGTGGGGTGCTTATGGGCCGGGTGGTGGTGACACTCCTTTAATCTGCACTTGGGAGGCAGAGGCAGATGGATTTCTGAGTTCGAGGCCAGTCTGGTCTACAGAGTGAGTTCCAGGACAGCCAGTGCTATACAGAGAAACCCTATCTCAAAACAAACAAACAAACAAACAAAAGAGAAACAAAAACAAAAGAAGTGGGTGCTTAGAAGCATTTGTTCTTTGTTGATCCAAGTCTACTGCTCTGGAGTTTGCAAACTATGTGTTAGTGTATGGACTGCAGTCTGCCATTTACTCTGCATCCTGTTACTTCTCCTCGCACTATATGCCATAGATGTGCTTTCTCAAGGGGGAAGGATGGTTCAGTAGGTTTAGAAATGCTTGTTGACCTTAATGAGCTCACTTTGATCCCTGGAACCTGAGAACTGTTCTTTGACTTTACAGGCATGCTCTGACACACACATGAACATGGTTAAACACAAATCAGAAATGTACGTATAAAAGTAATAAAGAAATAATAAAAAAAAAAAACAACTGTTGTCTTTCAGAACCTTTTTTTTCAGTCCTTTATACTTGATAAAAAAAACAAAAACAAAAACAAAGAAGGTTCATAGAGGTTCTGTGTCAATTTGTTTTCAGACCCATGTAGGGTTTGCCTACTATGACCTAGTCAAGACAGTAGAGAGACAACATTTTCAAGACGCAGGGATTTCCATAACTGGAAACAGCCTCTTACAGCTCTATACAACTTTTCATGTGTAAGGGGCTTACAGTGCTCTGAAATATGAAAGTGTTTTTATGTCTCTGTGTTACAGTGTTACTCATCCTCAGAAATGCATTCAGTGTTCATAGTGAATCACATTCATGTTAGAAAACAAGATGAATACCCTAATCCTCTATACTAATAAAATATTTCACATACAATTATAAATTTTATACTGTAAGAGGAACATCTTCACTCCCTTTTTGTCTCTCACTTATATGATCAGCATAAGCTTAAATAGAGCAGCTTTTATACATAAAACTGTGAAACAAGGCATCTCAGAGAATTGGAATTTCCCCAGGAATTTCATGCTGGGAGAAGAAAAAACGCTAAAGCCTGGTGCCAGCCAGAGAGAAATGTCTCCTGTAGAGATTTCTCACAACAACTTGTCAGGCCACTTTGCAGGATGAAACCAAACCCAGATGATGAGAGCCAGAGCACATCTTGATCATTAGCTATACAGATCTACAAGTTTTATTTAAACCTTGACCTCATGTCAGAAGGAGGACTTAGGATTTGGAAGTCACTGGATCTCGTGTTTTTCTACCTATGCCAAGTGAATATATTAAATAAAACTTCTTTGTTTAGTTTCCATACCTTAAACATGAACAACAAAAGAAAATAATTTACCAAGAGTGGAGAAAATTTTGCTTGAGTTGTTGCTTTGCTATACCTGCTTTTCTGTACTATCCTACCTTTCATCCAATTAATGTAGCTGCAGAACTTTAATGTCATTACAATTTTGCTATAGTAGAAGCTCAGCAAACAATGAGTCAAGGTTTTATTAACACTAGACGTGGAATAAAAAAAGTCAACAGGGAAATGTTGGCTTGTCTCTGAATTCTTATAAACAGGGTTAATGATACTGAGAGAACAGGAGTTAGACAGACTTTTCTAATGGGCAGACAAGGAGAGCAGCATGGCTGTTAGGTAATAAAGGTGGTAAATTACAAGAAGCCAGCTTCTTCCTCAGCTTCCTGAGTTGAGACCAAAGCCTGGCAGCTTTTGTCTTTCCCCAATGAAATCCCTGCTGTTTCATTGTGTGGCTATTGCATGTGTGTGTGTTTGTTCACCTTCAATATATGCCTTTCTTCAACTGCCAATTATATCTGCAGTACTTGAGACTACTCTGAATCTACCTGCTGTGCTTTAGATATTTCCTGCCTTTTAATTGTTTAATTGGAAGATAAAATGGACTTATTTAGCAATCCCTAGACTCTATCAATACAAAACTGTGTGTAGGTATCTCAGAATCTTGGCTTCACAGATTCTTCCTAAGTGGAAGTAACAGGATGCTGTAGAGTCTGGGCTCCAGGGCTCTGTCTTCTCTTTAAAGGGATTGCTTTCTTACTATGGGAAGCAATGATCTACGTCAGAAATTAACAATGAAAGAGTTTTGCCTCTCCAAGGCTTGAATTTCTCTCTTCCCACCCATCAACTACTGGAGAGGATTGACATTGTATTCCTTGATTGGAACAGTGCAGTTGAGGTCTAGATTGCCTGAGTTCTGCAGTCAACTCTGGTAGATCTCAAAAACGCAAATTAGCCCAGAAGAGGTAAGACTCCTTCCACTGGAAATTTTGTCTCTGTTTCTTTTGCTCATTAGCAGCAGCAGACTCTTGGTGTACATTTATTTTCTTGGACTTAATTATACAAAGAGGAGTCTCTTTTCTATGTGTTCCTCAGAAGAACTGACTCTTAGTTCTTCAGTACTTTCCTCCAAAACAGACCCAAAAAATCCTACTCATTAATGAATTCCTACTATCAAAATGTTTCCACTATCTTGAGTTACAATAAGCCTTTTCCATGGTTTATGAATAATCCTGAATAAAGGCAGAAGATGGTATCCTGCTGCTCTACTCAATGTCTGAAAGTCAGAGTATCTGCCCCTTCCATAATGGTTAATAATCTCTTACCTTACCTTCTAGCTGTTATTTGGAAATCATTCTAAATTCATTAGTGATATACACACATAATTGAACAAAGATGCTTTTAATATTTACTCTTAAATAATTCCTAGGTTATAAACCATAAATAAAATGAATACATTGTCTCAGGAATCTGTTTTATATGTCAAGAAAATGTCATGTAAAGTACATATTTTACCAGTGGTGGTCAGGCTGTGGTTAACTTCCCAACTGATTAAAATTTTCTTATTGCAAAGACAATTAAGAGCTTCCCCAGTTCTGAATCACTGGGCACAGGAGTTAAAAACTCAGCTGAGTTTTGTATTTAGAGCCATGCTTCTGGTATTCACATTGTTTCAGCAGGCAGTTACTTAAGAAGACTGCTTTCATTTAGCATAGAAAAACTATATCCAAGCTGAATTTTCTTTCTGAAGTCAGTATTTATTAACATCAACAATATGCAATAAACACAAGGCTAAAACAGCATTAGCTTTATTTATTCCCCTGCTATTTGTTAACGCATTGAAAAAAATCATTTCGTAATTATTCTAGTTTTCTAGTTTGATTGCTATGATGCAATTTTGTAATTTGTACACGGGGAGTCATCTAGGAGGGAAACACTTTGTTTGGCTTACAATTCCAATTACAGATGTAATTCCAGGGAAGTCAAAGTGGGAGCTCTACTAGTCAAACATATCACAGATACAGTAAATGGAAAGAGAACAAACACATCATTGCTTGCTTTCAGAGTATTTTCTCCTCCCTTATACATCTCAGGACAGCTTGCTCAGGGAAAGGCCCCACCCACACTCACGGAGGGTCTTCCTACATCAGTTAACAGGGAAGATAATTCTCCACAGACATACTCCCAAGTCAAGCTCATTCACGTACTCTTCTCCGGGGACATTGGGTTGTGTCAAGTTGCCACTTAAAACTATTGCTATAATTAAACTAGCTTTAGATTTCTAGACTAGGCTAATGTTCATAAGTAAATGGAGAATTGTAATTTGTATATTATACAGTAGATGATATTGGGAGCAATAATCACTTTCATATTGGTAATGACTTGGAGGGAAGAAGTCAGAGAAGATAAAACCTGACTATCATTTGTCAGAAACGGAGGATAAAACAACATATGTAACAAATAATATAGGGAACTAATGATGACTCCAAACTCCTTGTGTACTTGGAACAGGAGAGAGAGAGCACTGTAAGAATTATGGAAAGCGTTCCTAAATCGGGAGTGTTGGTATCAGGAACTGGCGTGGCAGATTGTTTCCAAATCCAGCAACAGCACACACAGGCAACAGGGACCAGTGCATCTGTTGCCATGGCAACCCACCATACATTTCCAGAATCCACTTGGCTTACCTCCCACCTTCACCTGTGAGCCCCAACGTCACAACCCAAATAAAAGGCAGACACTTCTGACTTCCCTTCTACCTCTCCCCTTCGTCTTCTTTGCCACCTTTTTCCTCTTCCCCCACAACACCCCCCCTCCCCCACGTGGAACTGTATTGACCTGGAGTGGTCTGTACAGACACAAGCCACCTGCTGGTGTGACTAAGTATTTGACTATGACTGCATCACCCCATGGACCGCATTCGCTGCCACCTGCTGCCACCTGCTACCAACGCTGCACTGCTGTGGATTTCCACCCATAGCTGCAGACCACTGCCACCCTTCCGCTTCGAGACTCACAGGCTTATACCGTATGAGCTGTGCCGCTGTGGTCCACAAACACAGTCGGACAGGCCCACACCAACCATACAGTTCCACATTTTCTACTACCAGACCACAAAAACCATGGAGCACAAATCAGCACATTGGTAAGGTGTTTCCTCCAGTCGTATGTAGGAAGGATCCTAAATGCCCAGGTAGGGCCTGGAGCAGCCTCTTTTGGGCTAAGGGGTTGGCGTTTCATGGACACAGTCCTTATAAACAGCCTCCTAGCTGACTTACTTTGACCCTTGGGTGATTCCCATTTGAAGCCGGTTCTTAAACCCTCCGGCTCTTGTAGCTGTTCAGAAATTCCTAGATCTAGGTTGAAACACTTTATGGTGAGTCTGGGACTCCACCATAGATCCTAGATGTTCAAGTGATGACCTGGACATATAGCCTGGCTGTACACTTGTAACTCGTTACTGAACTCTTCTCGGGACACTAGTATAATAGTTCAATTACATCCCCATCTGGTAAATGAAAAGAGGTTCCCTATGCCCAAGCATTTATCTATCTTCGCTCTAATCCCTCTAGGTGTTTTTCTTGTTTCTCAACTCAACTTCTCTTAGCCATGAAACTTAATCCACCTACACCAGATGGTGCCACAACTCTCAATCCAGGTACTGCATCACCTCCTTTGCTCTGTGTACCTGTTTCCATGCCTCCGAAAACCCAAACTGCTGCCTCAGTTTTTCCTTCTCACAAGAAAAGCCCAGAGCCTACTAGCTCAACCTATCCAGACCTCTCCCTCCTTCTGTACTAGATGCAGATCGCTCCAATCACCCTGCATTGACACTGACTTTCACCCCTTCTATCACGCACTCTAAGGGCACAGCCAACCCTCCAAGTCCTTCTCCAGGGACAACTGACCCAGCATTGGTCCTTCCTGTAAGGGAAGTTGCTAGGGTAGGTGGCCTTGTCAGAGTACATGTTCTTTTCTTGCTGAGTAAACTTTCTCAAATAGAAAGCAGACCTCTAACTCCTCTGCCTTTATTAAAGAGTTCCAGTTTATTACTCAAATTGACTTTCCTCGATGTACATATGATCCTTACTAAAAACTTACTTCCTGATGAGCACAGGCAAACTTGGGAACAGACAAGAATGCATGCAGAAGGAATTCGTCAAACAGATAGAACATATCCAGTCGGATCTGAGGCAGTACCTGATCAAGATCCTCAGTGGAATTATAATTTTGCATGTGATATTTTAGCCAAAGATAGATTCATAATCTGCCTCATGGCTGATCTCTGTAGGGAAGCCTTAAAACCAGTAAATTTTCAAAAACTCCAAGAGGCCATCCAGGACAAACAGGAAAACTCAATTTTTAGAACACCTCACAAAGGCTTTATTGCAATACACTAATCTGGACCCTGAAAACCCAGAAGGTAAGCAACTTCTGATGACCTACTTTTTTTTCTTAGAGCTATCCCAACATAAAAGCTAACCTTAGAGAAGGGGACCCTAACTCCACAGGCAGAAGTTTTGGCCCTGGCCTTCAAGGTGTACCATGAGATGAGAAAGCCCTCAAACAAATATACTATATACTCACAAAGGCTGTCTGACCAGCCCCAGCAAGTGTCCTGGACTTCTGGTCTTTAATGCTCAGAGACCACTAGGCCTCTTCTATAGATGTGGTCAACAAGGTCACTGGGCAAGGGCTTGCCCTAAGCCCTGGAAGCCAAGGGAAACATGTCCTAGGTGCCATCAGGAGTGACATTGGGCTGTTGATTGCCCTCGTGCAGGACAGAAGGACATCACTCCCAGGTAACCCTCCAGCCCATCTCTTAGGCTTCACTATGGACAACTGAAGAGGCTCGAGCTCCCTCGACCTAACCACAGAAATTACTAGCAGAGATCCCTAGGTAGCTGTCAGGGTATATGAGCAGCCCATCTCCTTCCTCTTGGACACTGGGGCCATTTACGCAGTCCTGACAGAGTTGTGGGGACCCACTTTCCCCTCTCATTTTCCTATCATTGGAGTAGGAGGACAACCTTACCTTCCTCACCAGACCCCACCACTTACTTGCATTTTTAGGAGTATACCTCTTACCCACTTCCTTTTGGTAGTGCTGACATGTCCTGTCCCCTTATCAGGGAGGGATCTTCTAGCTAAGTTGTGAGCTTCTATTTCCTTTGTTCCCCCTATTTGCCTAAACAAAGCTTGCCAGCAGCCCCGCTGCTCCTTCTCTCCAGTCAACCTACTAACCCTAACATGTTGTCTCATTTACCAGCTTCTCATGTGGACACCCAAGTCTGGGACATCCAGAATCCCTCTGTTGTTAAACATCATTTTCCTATTGTCATCCAGTTATTGAACTCTACCAGGACCATACTCAGTTAAGTTCCAGAGGATGTCACTGTGATTCAGTACTTTTCCTCTACCCCTCTTTTTGGCGGGTCAAACTGTTTTAAGACCTCTGGGACATGTTCTATAGGAACGCTAAGCTCCCTAGACTGCAAAAGAACCACAACCCTTGGTATCTCATCTCTGCCATAATGCCTTGCATTTCAAAGCACATCAATTCTTGGTAGCACTCAGGCATATCATCGCCTACTCACCAGCTGGTCAGGCGTTTGCATGTTGGTACTCCTTTTCCCTGATCTAGAAGTAATCCAGGAAAACAAGTCCTTGCCAGTCCCAGTTGTAGATATGATAGCTGCCCAACATAAGAGGACAGTTCAGGTTGTGTCACTTTTGGTCTCTGCAGGAATAGCCATAGGTGCTGGTACTGGAATTGCAGGGATAACAACTTGCATGACCCAGTATAATAATTTCACTTCCAAGTTTAAAAGAAGATTTCAAAAAATTTCTGAAACTGTACTTATTACCCAGGAACAGATCAATTCTTTGGCAGCTGTGGTGCTTCAGAACCCATGGAGGCTAGATGTCTTGACAGGTAAAGAAGATGGTCTTTGCCCGTTCCTCCAAGAAGAATGCTGTTTCTACATCAACCAATCCGAGAGAGTGAAAAATAAAACCCAGGAGCTATAATCAGACATACAGAATCTCAGGGAACCTGAGGCTTCCGTTTTTGGAATTTTCAAAAACCCTATATGATAGTGGATACTCCCTTTCATGATACCTTCCTAGTCATCTTCCTGGTGTTATTCTTTGCTCCCTGCCTCATTAATCTTGTTTCTACATTCCTTCAATAACAAATACAAAAAAATTCTAGCCAAACTATTAATCAGCTCCAGTTACAGGATTACCAGCCGCTGTCCACAGAAGCCCCTGATGTGATGTTTACCAGTTATCCCATGGTGAAAGTCAGCCACATCTCAAAACTGATGATGCCCCTAGACAGCAGGAAGTAGTTTAAGGGACACGACATACTATTTCCTTTTCACCATCGGCTTCCCCTCCCTTTTTTCCTTCTCTTTATGATAAGAAAAAAGGAGGTATGTTGGTATCAGGAACCAGCATGGCAGATCATTTCCGAACCAAGCGACATCACATATAGACAACAGGAACCAGTACATCTGTTGCCATGGCAACCACCATACATTCCCAGAATCCACTTGTCTCATCTCCCACCTTGACCTGCGAGGGGTTAGGTCACAAGCCAAATAAAAGGCAGACTCTTCTGATCTCCCGCCTTTCCCTTTCATCTTCCTTGCCACCTTTGCCCTCTTCCCCCTCGATAAACCCCTCACATGGAACTGGTGTTGTCTGTGTGCATGCGAGCCATGATTCTAACACAACAAGGAGGACCTTAGGTTTCTATCTCGTCTTTGTCATTTGGAAGCTGAGTTCTTAGGAAACTGTTTAATTATGGCTAAACTTAATTAAAACATTTGGCAGGTGGTAGTAGTTCAGTATCTACCTGATAGAATTTTTGAGATTATTCTTTGACCTGGAAAAGGCAAATCACTTAGCAAAGTACCGGATGTGTGGAGAATATTCAGTGAGTTTGAATTATTGAGGAATAATTATATGAAGAATAATCATGTTTGATGGAACTCTTGCAAGCATCACAGTGAGGAATGCTTCATTAGTGAGTAAAGAGTTCTATTAAGTACATTTGATTCTATTCTGTTGGAAGCAGTCTCCTTGAGTGGCTTTCAACCAGACTACTTTATAAGAGGGAAAGCTGAAAGATAAAAGAGCTCAACTGATTTGGTGTTTATTTACCTTTTCACATTTTAGATTTGAGCCAAACATTTAAGATTATTTATTGTCAGTTTTATATAAGAATGGGTCTTTCTCATCTTGAATGATTTATGTTAATTAAAAACTTTTATAATTTCTTCAAATCCAAAATTATATTATTACTGAATAATTTTATGAATTTTAGGTCAAAATATGGTGACTTTACTTTGGTAAAACTTACTAATTTTGCCACTGAGTATTAATATCTTCCAAACAAAGATATTTTCTTTCTTCTTTCAGGTTTAACAAAACGTACAGTTGGAAATTTCAACTGTTTTTCCATCAAGGGAAATCAGTGGAGAATGTTATGTAGCAAACCACTTCAAAAGGCTGCATATCTGGGACCTATGAAGTTCAGCCTGGGCATTTGCCATGTTGATCTCAGTGCTCATTTACATTTCTTCATCTAAGTGGACTGAATTACAAAGAGTAACTAAAAAAAATAATAATAATTAGCATGGCAGAAAAACATAATCTGCTTGACTGAGTTTAATTTTCTTTCATAGCTTTTGAATAAGGTTTTATCAAATTTAATGAAATTGGCCAATCCATATCTTATTTACAAAGAAAAAAAGGAAAGAAAGGAAAACGAAAGCCTGGATATGTATATTTCTTAGGGAGAAGTACGGGGACATGAAGTAGGAGAATTTCCCTGACATACATCTATACCTTTGTCATTTTTGTTAAAAGGAATATAAAAGAGAAACTGCAAGCTGAGAGGTCTTCATAGGCCTGCAGGATTAATACCTGCCCTGGTGTTTATTGAACAAGGCAGCACAATAAAGACCTGATGCAGAGGTCAAGATAAAGACAGGAGAGCTTGTCTTCACATAGTCTCTTCAACTTTAACCGTATTTCATTATCTCTCAGAGTAAGTGAAATAAGCCTTATAGAGATATACTTGATAAAATATTTTCATGAACTATTCAGGCTTTAATTTTCTTTTAAGGGTATTTTAAAAGCACAAACTAAGCAATGTTTGTCCCTACCTGCCAGGAACAATGCTGGGCACATGCATTGTAACTAGAATTCAGCTGTGAATAAATGAATGAAGAAACAAATTGATCCAGTCAGTCAGTCTTTTTGCATCTAGAATTGTAATTTTGCAATGCTACTGCTTACCAGGCTGAACATGTGTGCACATCTGTCCACTCCAGGAACAGACTATACACGAGAACTGAATCTATTCAAGGATGTCTACGTAACCTACCTTAAATATAACAAGTCCTTCCATCTCTGCAGTTTGTACCCATAGATCCCCAGGTAAGTTACTGGACATTAATGATATCTTTTAAAGCAGGGCTAAACTTTAAAAGAAAATGTCAAAATTACTAACTTAGTTTTAGAGACAGAAAGAAAAACAAATGTATAGATAGTTCAATGGCTTCATCCATGCCAAGTAAAAGACCAAAAGAGGGAACACCCAACATTCATAGAAGCCTATGTAATAATTAAAATTTTGTAAGTTAAAAGTTGAAATCTCTTGTGAAATAATGTTTGTTGTTTGAAAGAGTTTTTATGAATTTAGTTAGGAAGAGATATATCAAGCTTTCCATGATGGCTTGTAATTGGAATGACTGTTGAATCAACACATCCCCATATGCAAGAAGTTAAATTACTAAAAGGGGACTTCATTATTTCTCAAAAGAATTTTCCATATTAAAATAAAGTTTTTCTTGACTCCTTCCTATTTTCATGACACTATTTTCTGTCTTCTGCTAGCAATACAAACATAGATAATGAAATTAGCTAAAGTATTTTTAAAACATCTGGCATATTATACAATGCTAGCTCTGGCAAGGTTTCCCTTTCTTAAACCAGAATGGGTATGACTTAAACCATAATAATCTTCCCATCATGCACTTCACTTCAGAAGATGAGTTATGGCACAAGTGAATGGAAAGCACACATGGAAGAAATGATTCAGGGCTGCATCCTTTGTTTTAATTCTCTTCCTCACAAAGGTTAAATCAAATGCATTCCAATAACACCTGGAAGATTCTTATTGCACGCATCTGAATAAGAATTATTGAACTCTAAATGAAGTTGCTGATGTTCAGCCAGCTGCATGTGGACAACCAAAAATTGATTCCTTGTCAGGCTTATTTCTAAATCTTTCAGCTGAGACCAATATCCACAACAGATGTAGCGGTGCCTAGAGACACTGCTGTTCCCTTAAGTGATAGTTTGGGGAAAGAGTCTAGATTGTAAGATGACATAATTCATATAAAGAAAAAACTTCTTTGTAATCCAAGTTTGAAATCATTGCCTTAGTTTAGAGATCAGGCATGCACACAACCCCTATCTGAAACTCAGTATCTTCTGAGAAGCTCTCACAAGCAAGCGGAGCAAGGGTTCATGAGTCCTGTGGCTTCAGGAGCATTACTCTGGTCTTCTTATCTTATAGCTATGGTTATCGGGTTCTAACTCACCTGAGGTGCAAAAGATGGACCTTCTTAGTTTTAACAAAGATTCTTTATTTAATATTCAGCAAAATAACTGAAATTATGTCATAGTAACTTATTAACTCATATTTTTTTCAGACAAAAATATAGTCAATATTATACCAATAGCTCCAGTGATCAATGATTTCATGTTAGACTGGTTTGTGAGTACAAGATGATGGGCTTTCAGCTGACAGTTTTTTCTGTTCTTAGAAGAATGAGAACATGCATTAATTCTCATGAGGTATCTATAGAGAAAGAGTTGAGGCTTGAAAATATTTATTCTGAGAGAAAAACCCAGGCCCATGGTGCCCATGCAATAGGCTTTATAGATCAGCCACATCTCCCTAAGGATAGGAAGCTCTCTGTGCTCCTGTCAGTTGTCCCTGGTCTTCATTGTCGAGTCAACAAACCTCTGGCCCTGTCTCTGTGTTTATAAGGGCATTTTTAAATGACTTCACCTGAATAAAGGACCTAGCCTGACTAGGTGTAAATATCCCACAGGGTGGGGTCCAGAAATGTAGAAAAAAAAACAGACCTGAACATTTCCCTCTCTGCAATTCAGTCAGGAAAAAAAAAAAAATGACTAGCTGTCCTATGCTCCTGGTTCTGTGCATTCTCTATCACAATAGTTTGCATATTAAATAGTGACCTAAAATTAAGCCGTTTATAGGCAAATTGTTTTTGGTCAGGAATTTGGCCAGAGAAATTAATATCTATACTTTTCAATAGTCTAGTATATACAATCCAATTCTAATTTCCTTGACATCATCCTATTAAACTCTCAGTGCCTGATCTTATATTTCTAACTGTAGTTTGCATAGTGAAGAGGATCATGAAGGATATGTTTCTGTCTGATTTCTATTTCTTTCTCTTTTTTTGTTTTCTTGGTTGTTAGTTTTGTTTGTTTGTTTGTTTGTTTTTGGTTTTTTGTTTGTTTGTTTGTTTTGAGACATGGTTTCTCTGTTTTTCCCTGGCTGTCCTAGAACTCACTCTGTACACCAGACTGGCCTCAAACTCAGAAATCTGCCTGCCTCTGCCTCTTCTATTTCTTTAATTAATGATTTCTTTCACAAGTTAGCAAAACAAAGTCCTCGGGGATTTAGTTATTTATTTACTTATTTAGGGACATAAGAATCATTCATTTCATTCTGTGTGGGAAATTTTTTAGAAAATAAGTGGTTTTACCCTGCCCTTTGAGAATTCAAAAGGGAATCTTTGGAAAAATCCCGAGGCACCTCTGCCCTTCACAAAGCCTGTGTGGCCATTTTTATCTGCCAGATATTACCTACTCTGCAACCTTCTGTCTGTCCCAGCTGTGTTACTCCCTGATCGCATTTTCCCTGTTCAATTGAAGAAGAGAATTTGAAGTGCTGCACCCTGACCCAACAGTCCACCTATTTCTTTAAGAGCAATTTCTTGTATTTCAGTATCTTGTACAACCTAATATTATATTGATTTTATGAGCTCTTTCAATTTCTACTGCATACTCCTACTCTTTTAAACCCTGGTTTAGGGTCAGCAAATGCCTGCTGAGGATATTACTGGCAGATAGAGTTAATCAGGGCATACCTGCTAAGTAAGTTTTCTTAGTCCAAGGAGTGTGTCTTTCAGATCTCTTGAACCTGATACTTAAATATTGTTCTGAAATAGAAGTGCTTTTTAGAAAAAAAAAAGTCTCACATCAGAAAGAGGAAAAGAAACAAGAACTTAGCATAATTACACTAGTTATTTTTTTTAAAGAGCGTTGGTTTTTTTGTTTTTTTTTTTGTTTTTGTTTTTACTACTAAGCATAAATAGTAATGCTATTTTAAAGTTAAAATAGCAGACAGTATTGTGGATGCCAGCAAGTGCTGGATTACAGGAGCCTGATATAGCTGTCTTCTGAGAGGCTCTGACAATGCCTGACTAATACAGAAGTAGAGGCTCACAGCCATCCATTGGACTGAGCACAGGGTCCCCAATGAATGAGTTAGAGAAAGGACCCAAGGAGCTGAAGGGATTTGCAGCCCCTCAGGACAAACAACAATATGAACTAACTAGTACCCTCAGAGCTCCCAAAGGACTAAGCCACCAACCAAAAAGTACACATGGTTGGACAAATGGCTCAAGCAGCGTATGTATAGCAGAGGATGGCCAAGTCGGTCATCAAAGGGAGGAGAGGTCCTTGGTCCTGTGAAGGTTCTATGCCCCAGTGTAGGGGAATGCCAGGGCCAGGAAGCGGGAGAGGGTGGAGTGGTGAGCAGGGGAGGGGGGAGGAACAGGGGTTTGTTTTTGCTTTTGTTTTTGATTTATTTTATTTTTTTTCAGAGGGGAACCTGGGAAAGGAGATATTGCATGACATCTAATAAAAAAAAAAGTAGTATCAAAGTGGATCATGTATATCAGACACTTCACTTTAGTAGGTTAATTAACAGTACTGATATTTATTTCTAATGAAAAAGATCTATAGTAAAGCATAAGGGGCACCTACACCTTTCCAAAACAGTTCAGAGTTCAGCCGTCCTGCTTTCAATTTCTTCTAAATTGAACTCATGGCTTCATCTTCAAGGTCACAGAACACCTGAGGAATGGCAGGCAGTAAATTGCATTTCAGAATTAAAAAAAAAAAAAAAAGACAAAAGGGCTAAAGGCAAAAGTAGCCTTTATCCTTTTAAAAGTAATTTTCAATCTTATAAATAAGAGCTTGAAAATCAAATAAACTTCCACTCACACTATTTGTTAGACATATGTCAAATGGCAATAGCTGTTACAAATGTGACCAATCTAGGTTTTTGGAGAAATATATTGGTGTATCTTAGAAAAATATCCTGGTTTGTCAGTAAGGAGAGAGTGTGGATTGGAAATGGGGGAAGTATTGAAAAGTGTCTTTCCAACAGTAATGGCCTTCATCTAATGGTAATGTGTCTTTGAATCTATAATTTCCCTTCCCAAGGGTAAACAGTCAGCTACCAATCAGGCCAGGAAGACATTTGCAGACAAGTTTACTCTATAACATCTGTGAAAAATTAGAAAATTGGGTTGAAGAGTCAGCTTAACAGTTAGGAACATGGGCTGTTTTTCCAGAGACACAGGTTTGAGTCTTGTATGTAGAAACCTGCTCACAGTTCCAGTTCCAGTACTCACAATTCCAGTATCTCCAGTTCCAAAGGATCTGCTACTGAATTCTGGTGTCCATGGCACCGGTGATGAATATGATACACTGACATACAAGCAAGCCAAAACACTTATACACATAAAATAAAATTAATGAAAAATATGAATTCTCTTACAAATGTTTTGGAATTGTTTTTGTGTCAGGTGTATTGTTTAGACGTAGTAGTCAATAAACTCAGGTCTCTGGGTGAATCTCACACTTCTCATGTTTTAATTAAAGTGTTATTGAAACAGTTACTCCAAATTGTTATAGATGGCTATTTTTCATCTATAATGGCATGCATTGGTTCCTATAGACAATCTGATCTACAAAGCCTCAAGTGTTTGTCACATAGCTTTTGTCCACACAGTTTGACATCCCTTTATAAAAGCTGTTCTGTTCCTCTAAAAGATGAAGGACTTAATTAGCTCCATATTTTAACCACTGAGAGGATGATTCCCTGAATGAACTAGCCCAGCAAATTAAAATATAGAAAAAAAGTTGGTGAAAGAAAGAAGTCATGCTATTTGGAGTAAAAAAATCACTTTTACTTAATTAATAGTAACAAATTTGAATGTATCAAAAACATAACTAGCAGGTAGTACTATGAGGAATGGATTTCCTATGAGAAAGTTGACTTAGAGTTAATATTCCAAACTTCCAGTAGGAGTCTAACTGACTGCAGCTTGGCTGTGTTTAAAAACAACAACAACAAAAAAAAAGGCCTTGCATCGTCTGTTGAATAGAATCCCACAGAGCTGCTAAATGAACAAATAATTTTCAGATGTGGACAGAGTCATTCATGTTTATTTAAAGCATTTCACTAACACTGCATGTACACATATACACTCACACACACACAGTGAGGAGGATGGAGAGGAAGGGGGTGGGAGAGGGCAGGGAGGAAGAGGAGCAGGAGGAGGAGGAGGGGGAAGAGGAGGAAGAGGGG
>JADRCD010159174.1:4468-19323 GCA_019843815.1 Montemys delectorum | reverse complement strand
TTAAGGGTAAAGGCCCAATTGTCTCATAGCCCTATCAGAACCAAGTGCAGTTCTTTTAACCCGGGGCTGCGGGAGATAATGAGAAAGCCAGCTGTGGATTATGCAGTGGGCTTTTCATAGGTCTTGAAAGAAGGTAATGTTCTGTGCTGTGGGATTCACTCAGTCGGGAGAGAAGAACATCTAAAGCTGTTTCAGGAGAGGATAAAAGGCCTACGAATCCTTTTCTTTCTTTCTTTCTTTCTTTCTTTCTTTCTTTCTTTCTTTCTTTCTTTTTTTCTTTCTTTCTTTGTCTCACCCTTTCTTCTTTCTGCGAGGTGACCAGAGGGGCCTGCGGTTCTAAAGAGCGCCACCGACAGAGAGACCAGGCTGGCAGGCCGTGCTGAGGCTTCCCCAATTTTAGCTGAGTCTCACTAACATAGTGTAATGGACTAATGTGTTCTCTTTTGCAGCTGGATGAAGGCTGGCTGGAAGATGAAAGGAACGAATTCTTAGAGGAGTTAAACTCGGAGATACTGGAGGAGGAACAGACTGAAGGAGCACAGTGCACAGCCAATGAGCTGCAGCAGGTAGGGCCACCAGCCTGAGCTCTGTCATTGCAAAGCACAATCAAAGGGTTTGATCAAACATCTCTAATCGTAATCTTTTGGGGCAATCTTCTCAAATGAAGCAGCTTGGAAAGCCTGAAGAGTATTAATACAACACAGTAGCATTCAGATCTTGAAATGGGTAGTCTTCAACGTAATTTGCAAACACTTAAATGTATAAATGTGTACGTTGCTTATGGATAGGCTAGCTAGGAACAACCAACTATCATCCATGAGGTAACCACAAAACATTTGAGCTTTAAAATATAAATATTACTATTTGAATAGTTAAACTGTAAATAGAATGCTGACGTGGGGTAAGGTTTTGTGTACGTCATGGGTTAATCACACTTGTGTACTCCTGAACAACCATAAAAGTGATCTTTAGTCATGTAGTTACTATATATATGCATGTCCCCTGGCATAAATTGATATGACTGACATCATGTTGTCTTTTTAAAAATTCTCTATTATTATTATTATTATCATCATCATTATTATTATTTAGTCTTTTTTTTTACAGTCTAGACATCCCTCTCCTGGTCTGCCCTCTGATTGTTCCTTATCCCATCCCTCCTTCCTCCCAGCCCTGTCTCCACAAGGATGTCCCTACCCCCAACCCCACCCCACCAGGCCTCCCCACTCCCTGGCCCTCAAGTCTCTTGTGGGTTAGGTGCACCTTGTCTCATCTTGCCATACCAGACAGTCCTCTGTTGTATATGTGTTGGGGGGCTTCATATCAGCTGGTGTATGCTGCCTGGTTGGTGGCTCAGGGTCTGAGAGTTCTCAGGGGTCCGGATTAGTTGATACTGCTGGTCTTCCTATGAGGTCACCCTCCTTCTCAGCTCCTTCCAGCCTTTCCCTAACTCAACCACAGGGGTCCCCCACTTCTGTCCATTGGTTGAGTGTAAATATCTGCATTTGACTCTTTCGGCTGCTTGTTGGGCCTCTCAGAAGGCAGCCATGCTAGGCTCCTGTCTGTAATATCATGTTGTCTTAAGGTCACATATTCATTCAACAAAATATGAACTCTTAATATGTTGTAAGTTTCATACTTGATGGTGGGAATGTCTTAAAAACAGAGTTCCTGACCTTAAAGAGTTCATAATGGCGGAAGCTCAGAGCCTGGGCTAAGGCAAAGAGAGTCTACTAGTCTCCTTATTTCCGTTATTTTCCCAGCATGTAAAAACAAGACCAGATGACCTAGATTTTTATGTCTAATTCATGTCCTTCATCTGTCTGACATAATCTCGTTAACATTTCTCTGACAGTTTACTAATTCGTTTAATTATCATCCCATTCTCAACTTTAATTGTTACCTTGTCATAAGGATGTCTGTTTAAAAATAAATCCTGACAGGTTTAACCACACGAAACATAGACATCCTATCACCTCTCCAAACTGAATAATGAAATATGTTTACCTCAAACAAAAATCAGTAACTAAACCATCAGACTGCCAGCTATGCCATCAGCACAGCCAGGCACAGTGTGGATCATGATTGTTGCTGGTCCGTCCACTAGTAGTGGTCTGTGTTCAGAAATGCCGCTGCTGCTGGGTGGTGGTTCTTTTGTAGTACAGATAGGCTTGGAATTGTTATGTATGGCTTCAATACTGGCCACAAATAAAGATATAGTTTGTTGGCAGCTGCCTCTTACAAGCAAGAAAGTCCTTGCTCCAGGCTTTTTCTTTCTTAGATACAAAATGTGACCTGATACAGAATTGACAGGGGCTGCTGGAATAAAGAAGTAAGGCAGAGATGCTGTCTAGGTAAAGTGATACAGTGTCATATGCTGCCTACTCATCAGATGTAATACAGATGCGAGGGCGTATGAAGGAACACCTAATGTCCCTGAGGTCAGACCCTCATTGTGTGGACTGAAAACTGATGACAACAAGTACAGAAACCTTTAAAATGTCGTTTGCTCTTATAAACAATAACATTGCATTAGAAATGTCCTGTCGGGAACTGTGCCTGTCAGAGTCATAATCCCAGGGGCCTAGGGAGAGAAACACCAAGGTATTATGTTACCAGTAAGGCACTCTGGGATTGGAAAGGAGGTTTTAATTTCCACAGTTTTTCATTGGCCAATGACAATGATTGCAAGGTCAACTTAGCAACTCAAATTTGTACGTACATGAATGATGGCTTTATACCAAGGTTAACTTTCTACACTGTCTTAGGTTGGACAGCTGTTGTGGACTCAAAGAAAAACATTAGCCTTTCTGCATTGTTTGTTACATAGAAACTCAAACTGCCCAAAGTAGTGGGACCATCAAGAACATGGTGGGCAAGGCACACCATGCAACCATCATTGAACAGAGCCAGGCATGGAGCTGTGAACAGCTTTCCTTTGCTAGTTACATACGATTTGATTTATCAGTGAGTCATCAGAAATTAATTATTGCATTCATAACAAGTAAGGGAATGTATTGTAGGGAAAGCTTGAGAATCTTAGAATTAAATGATACATGGCTACATTTTCTTTATTATTTATGTGACATTCCTTTTGGGGACCAAAACAGTGATTATGTAGGGAGAGCTTTTATTATTTTTATTGTTTTATATTTTATTTTTTATTTACTTTTATTTCTCTATCCAAAATTTCTTGCCCCCAGGTTTAACCATTTTTAATGATACAGTAGGACTTGCTAGAGTAAGGAAATAGATCTAGTAGTAAGGAAATTAACATGTGGGGAAAACAAAGCAGAAATGCAATGTGGAACACAGTTGCTCTGTGATAAGCAAAGAAAGGAATTTTACCATACTCGTCTCATGCAGCTATTGTTCTATATGAAAGTAAGTAATGTATGAACATTCATACCATATGTGCTATTAGATATGTGTACGCATGTCAAAACATGGTTTTATATTATATCTGTGCCTGCCAATCAGCATTGCTCAAATTTTCCTGTGAACTATCTTTGTGCCTGTGTGTTGGGGGAAGGGATCACTGATCAATAAGTGCAGAAAACAATGCTATGGCTTCCGACTACTACAGAATAAAACAGCTGTATCATATAGACAACCAGAAAGGAGGCCAGGAGCTAAAGCAGAGCCCACACTTGCCTCTGTGATGGGTTGACTCTCGGGAATTTCAGGAGGAGGAGAAGGACCTGCACGACTGTCCTAGTTAAGGTTACTATTGCTGTGCTGATACACCATGATTAAAGCCACTTGTGGAGAAAGGGGTTGATTTGAGTTACACTTCCACATCACTGTTCATCATCAAAGGAAGTCAAGAGAGGAACTCAAACATGGTAGGAACTCAGAGGCAGGAGCTGAGGCAGAGGCCATGGAAGGTTTGCTGCTTACTGGCTTGCTCCTATGGCTTCCTCAGCCTGCTTTCTTATAGAACCCAGAGCCACCACCCTACAGAATGCCACCACCCACAATAGACTGGGCCCTCCTATGTCAATCACAACTAAGAAAATGCACTACAGCTAGATCTTATGGAGGCTTGTAAAAAGTCTTTAGTTCAAAGATACCCTCAGAACATTATTAAGAAATTTATACCCAGATTTATCAAGGTCAGGGTGATTTCAATCTTTTGTCTTCGTTCATTCTTCCATCTTGAAAGTTTGGTGATAACTACTATTGCTACTTCCTGCTGAATTAGGGTGTCATTAGGGTTTAGATTTGGGGTTGAGAAGTTAGTCTTGTGTGTCGGGAAATAATCATAAATACAAGGTTACCATTGTGTCTAGACAATCCAAACAAATTATGAACTTTAAGAGAAGTCGGGTGCTTGCTCCTAGAGATAGAACCATCAGGAAAGAACACAGAAAGGAACCTAGCAGAGTAAGACATAAAATCACAACAACCTGATGTTCCAAGCACGCCTGGAGCCTCAGCTGGTGGGTCAGTGAGACATCCTGTCTCCAAGAATAAGGAAGAGAATGAGAAATCAGGACATCCCCACAGTCTTGCTCCTCTGGTCTCCCTTCTTCCCAGAGTACCCTCCCCCAAATCCAAAGAGGAAGACCTGGTGCTTGGGGCATGGCACAAGAGGACCAGAAGCTAGAAGCCAATCCTGCTCAAGGAAGAGTCATGTTTTATGGCTATACTAGCTTTAAAACTTTGGCTCTTCTAATTCCATTTGTTGAGATCTGCTAATATCCATGTAAATGTTAACATTCACTATATCATAGACTAAAGGCTAATTGTGAAGTCAGTGAAAAGTCTAGCACAGTGACTATCTGTGGACAACCTTCATTGGGCATTTCGTCAGTGAGAGCCAAGACATGGATGCAGAAGTTCTTATTTTTCCTGAGAAGCAATTTAGCACAGTGAATCATTCACACTAGTATTTCGAATGGCAGGTTCCTTTCCAGTTTCTAAACCCTGTGGTGTTTGATGATGATGTTTGGTAGAGGTTTTTTCATTTTGTTTTTTGTTTTCCCTGAGGTGTTACTAGAAGAGCAGAGTGGTGTGTGTATAGGTACAAACTCCTCTGGCTTTGCTCTCCCATAGTCAAGTGTAAACAGCTTATCAGGGACTAGGAGGGCAAGGAGAAGCTTACAGACAAACTGAGGTGGATTATAGCAGGTATTCTGAATGACGAGCCTCACCACACCACGTGACTAAAACAAAAGCAGCAGCAGTCTGAGGTGGAAAATGCAGAGCTAAGAGAAATGACTTCGTACACAGGCTGTGGTGGCTGCTGCACATGGCAGCCTCCTGCAGCAGTTCTTAGAGAAGAACTTCTTCCCAGCATACTGGCTTCATTCCTTCTTCAGTAAGCTTAATATAAGTGACCCTTTCACGATTTTAATAACTGTCTTAGTTCTTCTATGTGTCCCCCTGTGTCTGCAGCATCACTGGCTGACCATCCTATAGCTAGGTTGATTTTTTCCTGGTTGCCAGCCTGACTGGCCCACACTGGAAGGCAAGTGACCGATGGTGGAGTTACCTCCGTAATCATTTTTGTCATATTTGGGCAACAAAGGGGTTTAGGAGAAATGCTCTCAAGCCAAGGATAGCTGGTGTTCCTTGCTAAGTCCTATTTGTTCTTCTGTTCTGTTAATAACAGGCATTATGTCAAGGCACTGAGTGAGCTTCACTGTGGAGTGAGTCAAAGGCCTATGGAGGCTTGATATGCACAGCTATAACGTTTTAAAAGGAAAATATTGAAATAAAGCAAAACACTCCATGTTATAGTCTAGCTTTAAGCAAAGATAGAAAAGTTTCTGTGGCCATGCCAATTTTTATCAATGAAAAAACTTTCTAAGGAATGTAGTTGTTCCTAAAAATTGTATTTAAAAGGAGTCTTACACCTAAGGCTTAGAGAGCCTTGTGGAAAGAGGGAGCACAAAGAGTGTAAGATAGCATCTTTTACATGTGACAAGGAAGCTGTATGCAGGTCAGTACAATCATACAGCCATCTAAATAAGACTTGCATAATGACAATGTGAGCTAATACTGCAGTGCAGACTGGGGGACACCCACAGGCCTTCCCCTTAGACGAAGAGCCACAGGCAATCAATCAAAGGGTGCTGAGAGAGGAAGAGTCACACCTTCCAGTGATAGGTCTCCTGATAGGTTATCCAATCTTAAGTAGTCAACCCTATACACAAGCACACATGAGCAACACAAATGGAGTCAAGCCAGTTGTATTTATACACACACACTCACTCACCCTCAAACATATACTCACATTTACACACTCACACACACACACATAAACACACATGCTCACCCACTCATACCCTCAAACACCTACTTACACACTCACACATACTTACACTCAAACACCTACTTACACACTCACACAATGCACACATATACACACATGTACTTCTAACAATAAAAATTAAAAGGAGGAAGCCATGAAAGCTGAGATGGCCTGGGGCCAGGAGGAGTTGGATGGGGAAGAAGCAGGAAAATGATGTAAACACAGTACTCATTTTATATTAAATTCTAAAAAAATTCTAACTTAAATTAACAACAAGAAGACTGCCTTAGACTCTTTGCCATGTACTTGTGTTCAGCCACTTTGGTGAAGAAGCAAAAGTGCACATAACTAAAGACAATAGTAACCATAGAAACTGCGGGGCTTTGGCGAAAATTAGCAGTTGGCCAAAAAAGTAGTCACTCTCACTGCATAGAGCGTGTTAAAGTAACCGTCCTGATTGGTAGCACAACATTAGGGCCGCCTAACTCACAAATCTAAGTAAGAATAAATACATAATTTAAGAATATCCTGTTCCTTTAGACATAGAGAATTGAGATTCTGGCTTGATATCAGTGTGTTAATTCTTGAGTTTGGGCAAATATAAACCATCTCTTTCTAATTATAGCTCACCAGCAACACATGAGAGTTTTTTGTTTACTTGTTTCTGTGTAAGAATTGCCCTCTACAGACTCCCTGTGACTGCTCAGACCCTCTCTAACTTGTTTAGCTCTCATTCCTTCCTTCTTCCCTTCCTTCCTTCCTCCCTTCCTCCCTTCCTTTTTCCTTTCCTTCCTCCCTTCCTCCCTTCCTTCTCTTCCTCCCCTTCCTTCCTCCCTTCCTTCCTCCCTTCCTTCTCTTCCTCCCCTTCCTTCCTTTCTCCCTCCCTCTCTCCCTCCTTCCTTTCCTTCCTTTCTTTCTTCCTTTCCATCCTGGGTTACTTTAGTCATAGGGCAAAAAATTACTTCTTATCCATAAACATTGTCTTCTTTTTTTTGTCAAAAGATAACTTTTTTGTGTTCTTTGTATATAGAATTGCACATGTCAATTATACTTTTGAATCTTAATAACCATAGCAAACCCCAGGGATAAATCAAGCTTTAAATGCCATATACCAAAAGATGGGAGAAAATAAATTTATAACTCTACAGAATAATCCTTTATTTTTATAAAATTTAAGAAGTTTAAGTATATTAGCTAATAGTTAAGGGTGTTATAAATGCTTATATTGATTTAGATACAACTCTCACATTTTGTATCTAGTAATAATAACTACAGCCTTACCTGGCCAACATACCTAAGCACACTGTATATTAATGATTTGAACAAACAGGCACTTTTTAAATGTGATAGTTTTAATTTCTGAGTCGGCTCATGTAACTGTGAGACAGTTTGAAGACAGTTTCTTCATCCTGTCATATAAACACATTCAGTATCATGTATATACAACAGAATGTACAGAAACACACATACACAAAGGTTGTCTTTCTTTCAGCTAGTCAGGAGACTATAATACAAATTGCCAGGCTATAAAAAAGAAAGTTAAACCCAACTCATATCCGTGAGCAAATAGAAAGGTCAAGGTCATCTAATCTTAAGGCTTGTATTTTCAAGTCTTCTGCAGTCTTCAGATGGACTTTCAAATGAAGCCACATTCACAGCACCTGGTAGAGAGTTTTGGTGGTGGTGGTGGTGGTGGTGGTGGTGGTGGAGGTGGTGGTGGTGGTGGTAGCGGTAGTGGTTTTGGTTGGTTGGTTTTGGCTTTGTTATTGTTGTTTCTTGTTTGTTTATTTGTTTGCTTGCTTGCTTGCTTGCTTGTTTTTCCTGATCTTAGTTTCTAAAGAGTCTATGGACTCACTCTCAACTCTGTCCCTGTTAGCTAGACCTGGCTAAAATAGCAATCTTACCTTACACATAACTTGGAATAATGAACAAATTTAAAATTAGCAGAGCAAGAATTTAAAGAGCTAAAGATCTTTACACACCAGCTCACTGTCTGCTATTTAGAAACTGTCTAAAAGAGGGCCACAAGAAAACTTTAGAGGAGCTACGTCAGTCATAGAAACTAGAAGGGCTCACAGAGCCAAAGTGAATTCACCAGAGAAAGGCCAATCAGGCACTGCATAAGCTTAGTTATGGAAAAAGATACAGGAAAGTCTCCTGGTACCAAGGAGAGATAGAAGCGCTCACTTCCACCATCATCATTCTGAGGCAATGTAGAGGCAGTTCACCTCGATGGGATTGAACTCCTGCTCAATGTGTCTCTGGGACCCCTTTAGTGAGAGGCTTATCAGGTGACTGAAGGACAAGTCACTGCTCAGGAAATGTTTCAAGCCAGATATGCTGCTTAAGGGACATTATCTACCAGAATTACCAATCTGCCAGACCCCCTACTAGTGTCTCAGAATGCCCTGAACTCCAGAAGTATGGGTAGCTCGGGGTAAGAGCTGACCACTCTCAATGGCACCTTCCAAATGAGCCAATGAGCTGAGTTCCTTCTAAACCAGGAGTGGGGTATGTTCTTCTGACGTTTTTCCATGTGTTACTGTAGTAAATTGTCCTAGCACCGCCCCCCCTTGGGAGCCTTGTCATCCAGAGTATCCAGGGTAGCTGGAGGGGAGTGTTTGCTTCTTCAGAACCAGAGTCCCTTGTATACAGAAAGTTTTCAGAAGAATCTTGCTATAGCCACAAAATCCCTTAGCCTCCACCAAACCAATTGTCACCAACATGGATTCACAAAATGCAGAAAAAGGAATTTAGTGGGTAGGGGGAAGCATAAAGCAATTAAGCAAGAATACACATCAGGATTAGGTCAAGCCAAACAGCTATTCAGTGTCCCTCAAGTGGAACCTTATGATTAAGCTACTACACCCAGATTTCAAAGACAGGAAGAGCCCAGGACTCCTGAAGGGATTACTGCATGCCCGAAAGTCTGTCCCGTAAGCAAAGACTTAGCTTATACACCTAAACCAGGAAGAAAGGCCAAGGTGGCAGCCTACTCATACAGAAATACCTTGTATCTACACATGCAGAGAAGTTTCCTCTTGCAAAAATGAAGTGGACATGGAGGGTAGGCAGCCCTACTGTGGAGATGCAGGTTTAGGCATCTCAACATTGCAGACTGGCATCAGTTCATTTGGCCAGCCAGCCAGAGCTGCACCCTCCTGAGGGGCTACAGAGCATGCTTCTGCACAAGTCACAAGTTTCCTTTTGGGGAGGAGGGTCATATTCTTCACAGGAGCTTGAGTTTATGGTGGCATGCACAAGTCAACCTGACCGCTTCTGTTCGTGTCTGGTTTTAAGCTGGCTCCACACCACAGGGACGGTTGCTGATGAATGTTATTATTTAATGATCATATGCCCAGGTGTATACCAACTTCTGTATTAGCCAGGGTTCTCTAGAGTCACAGAACTTATGGGTAGTCTCTATATAGTAAGGGAATTTGTTGATGACTTACAGTCTGTAGTCCAACTCCCAACAATGGTCAGCAGCAGCTGTGAATGGAAGTCCAAGCATCTAGCAGTTGCTCAATCCTACAAGTCAAGCAAGTGAAGAGAGAGAGTAACTCTTCCTTCTTCCAATGTCCTTATGTAAGTCTCCAGCAGAAGGTGTGGCCCAGATTAAACATATGCCCTTAACCAATTCCACCTGCCCCCAACTAAATCTCACCTTTGCAGAAAATTAGTGGCTAAGAGTGCTTTGTACATGATTGAGCTCTGGGACATTGTACTTACTTTTGAGATGCATGATACAGAGATGCATTGTGGCCATGTACCCAGGAACATGACATGCTGATCATAACTAATGTGGACGATAGGAGAAGGCCTTCCAGCCTACTCCGCATTCACAGCCTAGATCTGTGTGGCATGGAGCATCCTCCTCTATAGAGAGAGATGGAAGTTTGCAGTTCCAGCACAGCCTGTTAAGATGGAACTACTATTTTGTGATATCAGCCTTACTCTATTCTGCACATTCCTGTCAATAAAGCCCACCCCTCCCCCGAATTTATGTTGTGGGAATCCTTCTGAAATAAGCACTCCGCCACCAATGCTTGGAGTAACAAACGGAGATGTCACTGATGGGCCAAAGCCAGGACAGCTCCTCAAAGGCTTCAATCCAGGTGTAGGTAGTATTTTCATTTTATACCCTAAAACCACACTGTGGGGTGGGGCAACCAAACAAGATTTTACAAAAGCATACAGAGCAGTCAATAGGTTCTTAGTGGCAATGGCCCTTTGTTTTCAGCTGCTTTTCTAGGTCATTCTGTTTCAGGTATCAAGTAGAGTTGTGGCTGGCAAACGGAGAGCACAAAGAGTATACAAGCAGTGCCTTTGGCAGGTCACTAAGTAGATCACTAATACATCAGTGCTTACATAGACGGGTTTCTGCCTTATTCTACTTCATTTAAAGGGAGCTAAGAGGCAGCAATGGTTACTTAAGCATTAGGCCTCCACATTGCTGAAGAAGACTAGATGCTTTGTCTTCTCTACTCTTCTGAGTGTTTTTACCTGAGAAGTTGACACTTTGTATATATCCTTCTCTTTGGTTTCCCAAGGAGAAAAGCTGTATGCATTGGTCCTTCATTTCGAGGTTCTCTGTCTCATTATACCCAGCCAGCGTTACAGCTATCATGAAACTTATCTCCTCTATTAGCTACACACAAGGCTGTTGTGAACTAACTGTCTCTATTTCTAAAGTTCGTATGCAAACTACAGCTAGAGCTAGTTCTAGGAATGGCACCCTAGCCAGGAAACATTGTTTTTCAAGCAAATTTACAACATTCAGTGCTTTTTCAAAATACCTTGTGTTCTCTTTTCTCAGCCAAAGAAGCAGGAGGAAGAAGAAGGCACAACAGACACGGCCACCTCCTCTTCCAACAACCAAGAGAAGGACAGTGGTGTGGGGCGCACAGATGAGAGCTTGCGAAATGATGAGAGTTCAGAGCAAGAGAATGCAGGGGAAGAGCCCCACAGCACACCACTGAAGAGCAAGAGAGAGCTGGGGCAGAGCCAAGACACCCTAGGAAGCATTGAGCTTCAATGCAATGAGAGCTGTGCTGGGGGTGAGTGCTTAGACTCCGACTGTGTCAGCAACCAGGAGGTGTGTGAAGGATTCCAGCAGCTGTTGGAGCTTAAGATTCGAAACCACGGAGATTATGACCTGTACTACTCAAGCAGCAAGATTGAATGCAATCGAGGGGAACAGGAAGGGGTGGAGCACGAGCTGCAGCTGCTTAATGAGGAGCTAAGAAACATTGAGCTAGAGTGCCAGAATATCATGCAGGCTCACAGGCTCCAGAAAGTAACGGACCAATATGGAGACATCTGGGCATTGCATGACGGGGGATTCCGAAATTACAACACCAGCCTGGATGTGCAAAGGGGGAAACTGGATGACATCATAGAACATCCAGAAAAGTCAGACAAGGACAGCTCCAGTGCGTACAATACCGCTGAGAGCTGCAGAAGCACACCGTTGACTGTAGACAGGTCCCCAGACAGTTCCCTTCCGAGAATGATCAACCTCACCAATAAGAAAAATCTGAGGAGCATAATGACAGCCCATCAGTCCCCTTCCAGACAGAGCACCAGGGAATACACATCTACCAAAGTCAAGACCACGGATGAAGGTTGCAACGTGGAAAGCCTGGAGAAGAGTCAAGAAAAGAGCCAGCTTCCAGATCAGGAGCACACAGTCAGTGAGCACACTCCGTACCTCTCTCCTTACCACAGCTCCTCCTACAGGTACGCCAACATTCCAGCGCATGCCCGGCATTATCAAAGCTACATGCAGTTAATTCAACAGAAATCTGCCGTGGAGTACGCCCAGAGTCAGCTCAGCTTGGTGAGCATGTGCAAAGAATCACCGAGGGGCTCAGAGCCCAAGATGGAATGGAAGGTAAAAATTAGGAGTGATGGGACCCGGTACATAACCAAGAGGCCTGTGCGAGACCGACTTCTGAAGGAACGTGCCTTAAAGATCAAGGAGGAGCGTAGTGGCATGACCACAGATGACGACACGATGAGTGAGATGAAAATGGGGCGCTACTGGAGCAAGGAGGAGAGAAAGCAACACCTGGTCCGGGCCAAGGAGCAAAGGCGGCGCCGAGAGTTCATGATGCGCAGTCGGCTGGAGAGTCTTAAGGAGAGCCCGCAGAGCAGCGGCGAAGGCAAGAAGGAGCTGAGCATCATCGAACTGAGCCACAAAAAGATGATGAAGAAAAGAAACAAGAAAATTTTGGATAACTGGATGACAATTCAAGAACTGATGACCCATGGGGCCAAATCCCCAGATGGCACTAGGGTCCACAATGCCTTTCTGTCGGTGACCACCGTATGACCAGACACATAGGGATTACTGGCTTAGAGAGCACGCTACCAATTTCGGTAGAGTATCATTGCCTCGTTCAATGTGGCATTTTTATATATATTTTGTGACTTTACAGTTTAAATTTTTTGTAAGCAAAAATACCTGGTACTTTTTAATTTGTTTTTCATATGCTGGTACCTTCTTTGGCTAATATCTTTCCTTAACTTGTGATATATTCATAGCACACATTTATAGAAAAATATAAAACAATGAAAAAACAAAAGGAAAGAAAAAAACGAACAAAAATACTAAGGACGTAATTAATTTCCTATTTTAATGTATCTATTGTAAGTTAAAAAAATCTGGATTTATTTCTCTAATTTTCTTATTTCCTATTTTAATAATTCAATGCCAAAACTCGGCTATGCTTGCCTCCTGGCATAGTGTATGCTAAATCAAATCAGCTACTAAACTACATGCTGCATCTTGTCTCATACATGAAGTAGCACCCCCTTAACGTTCTCCTGTACATTAAACACATAAGTGGCAATTGTCTTTGTTTCAGTAAGGTGTGGGTGGACAATCTTCCCGTGATATGTAGTGACACTGGTCATGTAGCTAGATAATTGTGGTAATTTGTGACAAATAAAAATATAAATAAATTATTGATTATCCTTATGAAAAGTTAACCAAGGACTGTTATTTTCTTTGCCCACTGTGGTTAACCTGTTTGGTTGTACGTGTACTATTAGAAGGCTCTTAATTGTGAATTATAAATTGTGCAGTTTTTCTATCACCTTTTTTTCCCCCAATAAAGTTGTTTTGAAACACTACTTCTAGGTTGTTGTGTCACATATTCTGAATCACATATTCTTACTGGGAACAAATTAGATAATAAACGCAGTATTTCAATGATGCTAAATTACCCCTCATGAGTCTCTAGCCTGCCTTTCACAGGTGAGATTCAGGAAGAATGGAGAAGGAATCTTAGTGAAGGGTCTCCTCTTGACACATCTGCTTAACCTCTACAAGTCACATGCTCTGAGAGGCTTCAGCAATGAGAAGTTATCACTCACAGCTTCGGAGACTGCTAAATCATTTGATTTTGGTAGGACACAATCAAGTCTACAACACAGCAGGTTTATTTGACTGATCATCTAAAAGTTGGGAAGCCATCCATCTTTGCAGTAATTTTCAGCATATTCAATTAAATGCCTTATATGTCTTTATTAAAGGGTATATTGTTAACTGGCTAGGCAGATTTTTATTAATCTAGCTTTTCATTGCTTAAACATTTAACCATCTCGTGTGTCAACCCTAATGCCTACAGATTAGAAGACATTGTTAACTATGTATGTAAAACTTCGTTTAAGCCAGCAGATTGTCATAATGAGGACATGCACCTAACTATGTTGAAGCTAGTATCCTGTGTGAAAACCTACAGTAGCTATGTACAGAGCCTATTAGCTCTCCAGTCTGTCTCAGGCCCCAGCCCTATATTCAAGTCTCCCTGTAGCTTGCCAGGTCACCTATCCTGCCAGTTCTCACTGAAGTTAGTACCTGTAACTTTTCCTGAGATTTCTGAAACAAATTTTATACCTTATTAGAATGAAACAACAGACAGCAGAGGAGTTTTTTTTGGGGGGGGGGGGGCACCTGTTGATGAAAACACATTTTCTTAGCTCTTTACCATGCACTGGTATGCACATTGTTTTTTCTTGGCAATTTATTCATAATTAAATCATAAACATTTTCTTCCTTCATAGAGTTTAGGTGCATGAAGGGACAGTCTTGAATCCCCCTCTTTGTAATTCCCTGCTTCAATTCCATTTGAATAATAATAATAACGAATACTATTTACCCTAAATTACTTTATGAATTTGCATTTTCCTCTTAGATTGTGTTGCTTTCATTCTATTGCAGTGATTAAACACTCTAACCAAGAGAACCTTGGGAGAGGAGAGGGTTTATTTCATCTTTCACTTCCAAGTCTCACCCCATCAGTGAAGGAAGTCCACGCAGCAGCTTGTTTGCTGCCTGGCTCTCCGGCTTACTCACTTGTTCAGCTAGCTTCCTTACTCTTGGCCCTCCTACATGAATTATCAGTATCAGTCAAGACAGTCTGTCAAAGGCTATGCCCACAGACCAACCAGATAAAAAGAATTACTCGTTTGAGATTGTGTCAAGTTGGCAAGTGATGCTAACTAGGACAACCCTATATATTGGTCTTTTTGCTACGGTTCTCCTCCTCCTCCTCCTCCTCCTCCTCCTCCTCCTCCTCCTCCTCCT
>JADRCD010159173.1:0-19552 GCA_019843815.1 Montemys delectorum | reverse complement strand
CTCATTCTCCTGTCTTCTCACCATTATTGAAACTGAAGTCACTGTTTTTGATAAGATTTTGTTTGTTTGTTTGTTTGTTTTGTATGGAAGGATTAAAAGCTATGAACTTCTCACCATGTCTCCCAACCCACACCCTGCAGGTGACCCTGATCTAGATTTATTTGTTATGGGAAGAAGTACAAATTACTTCTAATTGGAAAGCATTTGTTTAGAAATGTTAGCTGTGAGGAGGCTGAGCACAGAGGTGACCAGTCTGCCTGACTTCACTGTCATAAGAAAGATGCAGGGAAAATGGAGTCATCTAAATCCTAAAATGCTATCTTTTGTCGTTTCTTTAACTTTAGGTAAGTAACTTCAGCATACACCCTCAGTAACTCCTAGGATCCAGATATAAATATAGACTACTGCCTCTTAAAAATACAGTGCAGTTTAAACAATAGTCTGTGTGGGTCTATACCCAATATCAGACTGTTCACTTCATTGTTGAAATTTCAATAAGCAGCTGAATTCAACGGGACTCAATTGAAAAACAGCATGGCAAAATTGGAAGAAACCCATTTTAGTGTTGGCACAAGGGGAGTTTATCAAAAAGCCTTAATAATGCTTTGGGGGGATATTTCACTCTTTGCCAATTCCGAATTTAAATGGAAATACCTAAAAGTTCTGTTGCACTATTTTACACTTGATTTCAAATAATGTCTCAAGATCCAGCATTGGCTACTCATGGTTTCCATGATAAGAACCTTCATTTTTGTTTAAATAATTATTTGTGACTTGTCAAAAGTAAATGGATTTAACTAATTTTATATTTTAACTGTATTGACGAATAGAAGACAGAGCTGATTATACTTTTCTCTTAAAACTACCTTTCCTTGGTTTGTGGTATTCAGTACCTTTAGATAAGAGTAATTTTTGGAGTCTTGCTATTTTTACCACAGACATGAATACAGGATAGCTACAACTGTGTTTGTGGGAAAAATGACCACCATCCAGTCTCATTCAGAAATTTCTTTTGACTAAACTTCATTATCTGCCATGAGTCTCCTTTTGAAAAGCTATTTTATCAGTAATACATTTTTTCCAGATGACATATAAGGAAAGCAAATGTTCTTATGACATATAGTGTCACTCAATATTTGATAAAGGTATTGGTAGTAAAACACACACACACACACACACACACACACACACACACACACACACACACACACCATGTATCATGCATATTATAGAGCCCTGTAAATACCTCAGGAAATAGCAAGAGTTACTGTAGATTAGTCTGTTATCTATAAAGTGTATAAGATGGTTGGCTCAATTTATACATTGAGTTTAGAGTATCCACTGGTTCTTTTTTATTGTTTTTATCTCTTGATTGTGTTTTTTTTTCCTCTCATATTTCAAGTCAAAATGTAAATGGAAGAACGAGCCCCCTTCACTGTGTTAAATCACACTTGCTTTTAACCTTCCCTGAAAGGGGAAATTGCTTTTTGCTCATTTGTCACTTTCCATCCACTTTCTTTTAAACATCAGCAGCAATTATAAGCTGAAAGAGAAAATAATATTCTCTCTCCCCCTTTCCAACCTGTGCACATGAAAGGCTGAGCAGTTAGAAAGGAGTTTAAATTTAACATCTTCCTTCTAAGAAGACTATGAGCACCCAATGCCAATAGGACTGTTGAAGCGAATTTCCACAAAGGTACAATGTTCAGGCAATGCTGGTAACATGCCTGAGACAGAGGTAGTAAGCTTCCCAGCATGGAAAATGTTTAAACATAGATGACCTTCTGTCTTGATGAGTTCAGTGACAAGATAGAAAGGGAGTGGTTCCAGAGGGGAGGGAAGAGAGGGGAGAGGGAGGAGAATAGGAGGGGAGGAAGAACTTGGAAGAGTAGAGCAAGGGGAAACTATAATCAGGATACATTATATGAGAAGAGAGTCTATTTTCTTGTTAGTGACACTGTGTTATTCTGTTTTGTTTTGTTTTTTTCTTTTCCTTTTTTTTTTTTTGTATGACTTCTTTTTTTCTTATTAGATATTTTCTTTGTTTACCCTTTGGACGAACAACAATATGAACTAACTAGTATCCTCAGAGCTCCTTAAGACTAAACCATCAACCAAAGAGCACACATGGTGGGACTCATGGCTCCAGCAGCATGTGTATAGCAGAGGTTGGCCTAGTTGGTCATCAATGGGAGGAGAGGCCCTTGGTCCTAAGACACTCTTGAAGTCTGTGGGGACTGAGTAAGCTTACAGACCAATTAACTACCAAGAAAACAGAAAACTGATGCAAAGCCTTGATCTCTGGGAGGTATTTTGCACACAGAGGATGAGCATTCCTTACTTGACCAGTGTTCCCCCCAACTTCAACTTCTATAACAAGATTGAATATATATTTTGTCTTGTTTCTATTCCAGCTCCAATCACCCTCAGACTGTCATGAAAGGTAATAATCAAGATATTCTCAAACCATAACACCCACTTCCCCACTGGCAACTGAGTGATGGGAAAGTCAGCTAAGTCCCCTCTACTACAGTTTTATGGTGGGATGGAAGATACATTATCTATAAGGTGGATGAATGAATTAAGAATGTGCTAGTATGTAACACATAATATTAAGCCAATAGAAAATGAAGATTTCTCTTTCCCTCCTACTATAGATCTGATAATGTTATCCTACAAATGTCCTAACATGGTAGTTGCAACAGGATGCAGAGCTCATTAGATATATGTCCTTAGATGAATCCTAAACATGTATCTCCTTACCTAGAAAATGAAAAGAAAATGATCTGCCTCATAAGGCTAGTGTGAGAAATTATATAAATCACTATATGTGACACAAAGAGAACCATTTCATCGGTAACTGATACTCAATAAATATTAATTTGGAATTTTATTATGTACTCCAACTGATCTGAAAATATAAGCCTACTGAAAGCAAAACAATGGGATGGTCCTTTATAAGGTTTCAGTTGAGTAAAGCATGCCTTTAGCTACATTCATTGAAGCTTTTATAAATGCCGCTTTTGTATTAACGCTGAAAGATTTATTTGACACCAAGTTACTCAAATATATGTACTCTAAGCATTTAAATTAACTTCTTGTCCCATAGTCTAAATGGGGAAATACGTCATCTTTTTTTCAAACAATCAGGGCTCATTGTTAATTTAAAAGTTAATGACATTTTGAGACTATTTCCCTATATTGAAGTATAATATCTACATCTGTCCTCGCCTCTCCCAGCATGATTAAAGGTTGCTTCATTTATATTGGCTGTTGGATTTGACAAGGTAATTCAAGAACTATCATGGCAATGAATGAGATTTGGAAATGCAACATTCCGTTGTTAGAAAGTTTCCTCGAGGCTGAAAGATGGCCTTATCCATTTTCTTCCGGTCACCCAACGGTCGTGATTGCCCCTCGGCCCTCAGGCCTCATCTGATGCTGAAAGCAGCTTTAACTCTGTGCTCACACGGAAACACTTGCTATGTCAAACTAATGAATTTGCCAAGTTTATTTCTACCTTTCTACCTGGAATTCCTGATGTGAATATTTTTTTGGAAGCAAGAAAAAAGGGTCATCATGAAATACTGGGAAGCAGTAGAGGCCCTCTTTAGCTTAAAATCAGAAACCACCCATAGATCAGCTTATCAAGGAAACAAATTATTGAGAACAATTGTTTAATATATCACCTTATAAAAATGCCACTTAAGAATAGAATAAAATTTAAAATCCCTGTACTCGTGCACAATGAAGTGTTTGGAAAACATTTTGCATTTTGATCACTGTCTTATTTTCTTCTCTATTGCTGTTATAGAACATCATGATCAAGAAAACTTATCAAAGGCAGTATTTAACTGATTTTATGGGTTTAGAGGGTTAGAGACCATGATGGGCACAGTCAAGACATGGCTGTAGGAATGCCAAGAGTGCATGTCTTGATGTTCAAAAAGGCAAAGAGCTATACTAGAAATGCCATGGGTTTTTTGAAACCTGAGCCAGCCTCAGTTGCCTCTACCCCAACCAGACCATACCTCCTAGTCCTTTCTCATGCCAACTGGCCCTCAAAAATTGAGTGTAGGAGCCTCTAAGGACCATTCCCACCCAAAGCACCACACTAATCAGAGAGGACCTTACACTCTAGCTCAGAGTCCTTAGGAACTGAATATGGAGACTTAGGCTAGACTCCAAACTTGCTGCAGTCCTGGGTCTTTTTCCTGAATGCTGGTATTGTTCCATGCCATCCAACTTATAATAACTTCTAGCTGTTGATGAGTATTAGTTTCCTTGTTAGATTCCTATCTATCCTTCAGTGAAATAAAGGATTGCCGTTTTGATTAGACTGGCTAGTCAGCAAGTGCACTGGAATTACAAATATTGTGCTCACATGCTTGGCCTTTATGTGAGTTCCAGGATCTTGATTCTGGTTCCTCATGCTCACTGAGAACTCTCCCCATCCCCCAAATGAGTTGTTTTATGTACAATTATTTGAATACTCTAAAACTCTAAGTTGAGGTAATTGTTTAAGCTATAAAAATCTTCACAGTCTAAAGGAAAACATATTTGCTTTTCAAGAGTATCCTGAGTTTCATTAAGCCTGCATTTTTCTACCAGTAATCAAGATATACAAAGCACTGTGTGATTATAACTCTAATCAAGGAAGAATGTCATAATTAAAGACTGAAGCTCATGACAAACGGTACTTCTCATCTTTTCTTGTTCCTAAACTGTCAAGGTAACACATTTCAGTGATTCTGTATAAATAAGGATTTACATCATTGCTAGCAGAGAAACTGCCATGTACCTTATATTAAAAACATAGCTATCACAGAAAAAAAGCCCATAATTTGACTGGGGGTGGGGGAGTAGCTGAGTTAGGAGAGTACCAAGCCAGAATTTAGAAGGCCCTCGGTTCAATCCCCAGCACTGGAAGGATCAGGCGTGGTGGCCTACACCTGAAATCCCAGGCCTGGTAGGTAGACCTAGAAAGGGACAGAAGTTCAAGGTCACCCTCAGCCACATAGCAAAATTGAGGGCAGCCTGGGGTATATGAGATCCTGTAAAGGTAAGAAAATAAACGGCTTTGACGGCAGTATCCCAATCCGTGCAGTGCACCTGCTTCTGTAGAAGACAACACGATTCTCCGATAAATTTCAAGCCTTTAAATAGTCCATAGATATACATAATAGAACATTGTTTTCATGTACAAAATAGTATTCCCTGAATAGTCAAAGTTAAACAAAATGGACAAAACTAGAATTATTATTTTTTAAAATATATTATACACATGTGTATCAATTCATACAAAATATATTCAAATATTACACATCTTCAAAATTTCCTTCCAGGTATCACGGTTGCCATCAAGAACAACATTACCTTGATGGCTCTCGTGATTCTACCTGTGTGAAACTCCCCCACCGTAGGGTCTCTTCACATTTTTAATACGAAAAAGTTGATTCCGTTGTGTTCATCTTTGGTTCCCCTCTCAGGCTTGCTGTCCCTCTACCGTCTGCCTCTGGTTTTTCTGGTGAACTGTTTCTCATAATCGTATGCTGCAAAGCCATTATTCAGTAAGAAGGTACACATGATAAAGGGGCCACTGTTCACCAAACAGAGCTCAGAGTCCAGTGGAAGGGATTGTGCTGATGTCCATGCGTGGACCTTGCCACAGCAGTTTTTATACTACACAGTCACGTTGATTCCCGTTTTTATCAGACTTCGGGCTTCTGCAGAAGGCTCTGGATGGCTCTGTTTTCTAGATAAAGAAAGCCTTCAATAAATAGAGGCCCTTTGATAGAAACACCACTGATAGTGTAAAGATGAAGACACGGGATGAGAGAGAAGCTACAGTTTGCCTACAGAGAAATCTGGAGGAAGATAAAAGAGACCAGAATCACTCAACAGACAAAAATGGAAAGTGACTGGACAATCCTCTTCTTTATTTTTATCCTTTCTTTCCATAAAGACCACGCATGTAGTGTATGTGCATGTGTGTACACCCCAGCAAATGTGTAGGGGTGCATGCCTGTGTGCAGGTGCGTATGCCAATGCGTATGTACAAGTGTGTGTAGGCCTGAGATTTATAGTAAGAAGCTTATATGATTGCTCTACCACATGATTATGTTGAGGTGGAATCTTCCGGGCAAACCCAGAGCTCAGTGAGACAGCTGGGCTCACTAACCAGCTTGCACCAGGGATCACCAATCTCTGTCTTCGAGAGCTGGAAGTAAGTAAGGTTCATGCACCATACTCACTCAGCATCCACCTGTGTTCTGGGGATCCAGACACCAGTTTTTGTGCTGTTCAGCAAACTCTTTCTTTTTCTTTTCTTTTTCTTTTTATTAGATATTTTCTTTATTTACATTTCAAATGTTCTCTCCTTTCCTGGTTTCCCCTCTGGAAAAAAAAAAAAAAAAACCTGTTCCCTCCCCCCTCCCCCTGCTCACCAACCCACTCTCTCCTACTTCCTGGCCCTGGCATTCTCCTACACTGGGGCATAGAACCTTCACAGGAACAAGGGCCTCTCCTCCCATTGATGATCGACTAGGCCATCCTCCGCTACATATGCAGCTGGAGCCATGAGTCCCACCAAGTGTACTCTTTGGTTGGTGGTTTAGTCCCTGGGAGCTCTGGGGGTACTAGTTAGTTCATATTGTTGTTTCTCCTATGGGGCTGCAAATTCCTTCAATTTTCTTTTGATTCCCTCTCTTCAGCTTCCATGACTGTTGAATCTACAAGAAAATATGCAGCTCTTTCTCTCTAGGGAATCTGCTAGAGAAATGAATGGAGAGAAAGTTGAGATGCTTCAAATCCAACATAAGGATGTCCAACATAGGAATGCTCCATGGGGGGGGGGGAGAGGGTGGGGAGGAACACTGCAAACCAGCTACCGAACAAGGTACAAAACCTCTGGGAAGAACGTGGTCCTACCTAAGGCAAAAATGTGAAGGCAACACCTTCTGGTAAGCACAGCAGTGTGGTCCCAGCTCCCGGCTAGCTCAGATGGAAATTCCTCTGACGTTTCATAAGTTATGAACAATACACACCTGTGAATGCCAACTAGATCATTTTCTGCTGGACTACCGTAAGCACATTGAGTATTCCATTCACAGAATTTTGCACATAAACTCCAAAACTCCTATTGAATGAATTACTTGATAAACACTTCACCCAGCAACATGTTTCAAATAATGAATGGATATAAGCATTCTCAAGCAACCTCTTTAAAGTATGTATATATTTAAACCTTGACATCCAAAGCTGACAGAAGCGAAAGGCATTAGTACATGTAAGGTAAAATTAGAACTATAAAAATTTCACAAACTAGCATTTATTATGCTCTGTGTGTGTGTGTGTCTGTGTGTGTCTGTGTGTTTGTGTGTCTGTGTGTGTTTCTGCATGTGAGTTAGTCTGTGTGTCTGCGTGTGTGTCTGTGAGTGTCTGTGTGTGTGTGTATCTGTGTCAGTATGTGTGTGTATGTATCTGTGTGTGTCTGTGTGTATCTGTGTGTGTCTGTATGTCTGTTATGTATCTGTGTGTGCCTGTGTGTCTGTGTGTCTGTGTATGTATATCTCTGTGTGTGTGTGTGTGTGTGTGTGTGTGTGTGTGTAGTTCAGATATTGACATTAGGAGCCTTTCTCAGTTGCTATTGACCTTATTTTTGAGTCAGTTTATCTTGCTAAAGCTGGAGTTCACCTTTTCTGCTAGACTGACTGACCAGCCTATCTCCACCCGACCCATGTTGATGGTACTGCCATGACTGCCTGCCTCTACTTGGGTACTGGAACTTGAATTCAGGTCCTCGTGTTTGTAAGGAAAGCAATTTACTGTCTGAAGCATTCCCTCAGACCTGATACTAATCATTCTCTTTCTGATTTCACAAATAAGTTTAATATTCATGGGTTGCTAGAGAATACTTAAGCTTATGCCCATTTTCAAGGGTTTGCAAGGAAAGCTAGCTTCTAGCATGCAGATTGCTTTAACTACACTCAGTTCCAGCAGTGAATGAGCTAGAATGAGAAAAGAATAGAAAAATGATAAGGGGTTTGTTTTAGAAAGTAGCCACCAATTTCATGAAAAGCTCATTAGAGCTAGTTAATTAGTGAACATTTGCATGTGTATATGCTTTCAGCTAGTGACTACTGGGTTTTGGTTTTGAACTTAATTCAGTGAAAGTATTCTGATTATGTATGGGCCATGTAATCTACAGCCCATAAAATATATAAACTGGAAAGTTTATATGAATGGTGCCATGCTTACAAAGTTCTTTAAGAAATTTGAAATATTACAATGGCTGTAAGTATATAAATGTTATGTATGGTAATACTTGCCTAACTTTTTTCCAGACACTTAGGCCTGGAGTAACCATAACTTAAAATTCTTAGGAAAAAGCAAATGCTCAATAGTAAGAAGGGCTAGCTGAAAGGAAGAACTTTTAAATATGTATATTGTCTGAACTCAGAAACTGAGGCAGCAGGAAGGAAGTGAAAGGGGGTTCATTTTTAAATGGAATAGTGGAACTAAAATCATTTTTGTTCCCTGTCAACATGAATATGCAGAGAACAGTGCCTCTGTTGGTGTTTGATTTAGCAAACTGTGTCTCTATGTGCTGGGCCAATACATGTATATGTGTATGCAAATGTGTGCACATCTGTGCATACTATGCATATGCCTGCAAATATAACTGCATCTGAACAGCTATGCGATAAGATCTGTGTTGCTTTCATTCATGGAACATTTAATACCATTAAATTTACATTGTTTTTTGGACCTAGGGATAGTTTAGATATTAGCTAACAATAATCATGCGTCTCAAATTTATAACTTTGAAATTCATTAGTCTTCCATTACGATGTACTTCAGCCCCACTACTGTCATTTTCTAAGGTAGCATTGTAAAAAGCAGATGCCTCTCTATGATTATGTTCACTGGCACTTCTTTGTAAAAGTTTCAAGAGAAAGGTGACAATTTTTCATGAGTAAACAATTGTTATTTAGAATTTCTGCATTTCCAAAGCACTCGAGGCGTCTGATTACACTCTTAACAATTTATTTTACAAGCTAGCATTGGGAATTATATATCCTCTTTTATACTAACATGTGCAAATAGAGAACATGTTTTACTACTATATCTCAATGTGCTGCTATCTGAGAAAAAAAATTCTTTTCAAAAGATACCAAATATCTATCTCCTCTATCTCTCTGTTCCTGTTTAATCTTTCCACTGTTTATCTATGTTCCTTTGCTACATTTGTACCTGATGCCCAAAAAATTGCCTCTAATTTCCTGGAGTTAGAAGTCTATCCTAAACATCAAAGAGTGATAAAGATGGGACCATGGGTGCTCCTTGGTGCTTTAGCACTTGCCTAATAAGCATGAGTCATTGGATTTGCTACACCACCATCACAAAGAGGGAAGTGTCATTGTTCATTACAGATTAGTGGTAAGCACACTTTATTAGTCTTTAAGAAAGCACACTACGAACTGTAGAAATGATCCCTGAAAGTAAGAAGAAATTTACATGTAAATAAAGAAAATATCTAATTTAAAAAAAAAGAAAAGAAAAGAAAAGTTAATAAGAGGGTACAGTGCCTTACATACATGTATGAAAGTGTCAAAGAATAAATTAAAAAAATTTTAATTCCCTTCAGGATCTTTGTACAAGGTAAATATGAAACATAAGTAAATGATATGCTTATGTATACAGAAATATTTCACAATCTGGAAAAAAATCCAATGTTAAAAAAAAGAAAAAAAGAAGAGAAGGCACACTACGAAGATTATATGGCACTGGCTCAAGACCAGCTAGCTCTGTATCCAAGACCACATAGTCCCCAGAGTTGGCCTTAAAATAAGAAAAGTGTCTTAATCCAGGGCTCCTTTGAAGTAAATCTTGAGTAATCTAATCCCAGTTGTGTCCCCAAAACATTCCAGTGGCTGTTACTGGTGGATACTAGTAAGTCTCATTGAAAGAAAGAAGGAAGAAGATAGTAAGAGAGAACGGAAGTGTAGGCGTTTCCTTATATGCTATCAGGGTCATAGGGTGAAGATTCTTGGTTAATCAAGTGATTAACATATGTTAATTTCATCTAGTTCTGTGAAGTTGAAAATTCATGGACAGTGGGTTAATGCACCTACCACTCTGCTAACATACTAACAGTGAAGGGATAATACTCTGACATTCACAAGTGCCTCTTACTAGATCCACAGTTCTAAATTCTGAAGTAAGCATATGTACAGGGAATGAGCCACTGTAACTGTGATTTTAGTTCCAAATAAGCGAGTTTATTAATTGTGGCACAAGCAAAAGCAAATGAGCAAATAACAAGGAGCAGAGAGAAATGGTATGTAGATATCAAGGCATGAACAAATTTGGCACATACAGCATCCTGCAGAAGTGTCTGAGGAAACCCTATTGACATGGTCATGATAGAATTCCCTGACTAAGAGACCCTGGTGGAACATAGAGTTCTCTCCATGGATGAGCTTGTGTCTTCTTGTTCCTATGGCAGTCATTTTTATACCATAGGGTTAAACAATAGTGACTTTTTTTTTTGCTGGAAATTGCTGCTCTCAGGGGCACCAGGTCTGCAATGTCCACAGTTTCTTGCTTTTATTCATCAGCCTCGTTTCAAAGTCAAGGGTCAGACTGGCACCGAATAGGGAGTCTTGGTGAACATTTGAGATAAATATACTTGAGTGTGAGATGAGGGAGTCCTCCTTACTCCAAGTATGCTTTCAAGTAGCACAAATAGCACATGGAAATTTATCAGTATAACTTAAATTTCAACACAGAACAGAATTCCAATGTATCGCCTAATGAAAGCATGCATTCATCGCATGCGATGTACAGCTCTGTTAGGGTATGTTGTGCGAAGGTATGTCTCTGTGTTGTCAATTGTTGATTACTGTAGGCAAAGAGCTAAGTACTAGCTAGATCTTGGTATTGTTATTTTTATGGCCCATCACTGTCCTCACATTTTGTAAACATTCATACACTCTTAGTTGCTGATGGGCTCAATAAAGAACTGAAGGACAATAGCTAGGAAGAAAGGAAGGATGGAACTTCTGGGCAGGCAAAGAGTCTGTGGAAGAAGAAATAAGAAGCAGGAGATTCACTAGCAGACCCAGAGGGGCAGGGCAGGCTTTGGGCAGAGCAGAGAGGTACAGAGCTAGCCACATGCTGGGTTGCTGGCTTCCTTGGACATAAGCTAGTTACTCAGGTTAAGTTTAGATAGCTGGCTGGGAGCCTGCCCTAGCTAAAAGCCCTAAGAATTAAAATATTTAAAAAAAAAAAACCTCTGTGTCATTATTTATGTAGCTTGTGGGTCCACGAGAGTCTCACAATACAGCTTTTATATTTCTATGATGGGAAACAAGCAATTGAATACACATCACCTCCAACCACCCAGCTTAGAGTCACTGTCAGCTAGTTAGATACAAACACTTAAATAGGCATGTAGACTAAAGCCACTTCTTAGGATCAACACATAAATGATACATTTCACAAAGTATGTAAAATAACCCACTAAGTCCTTCCCGTAAACACGCTGATATTAAGGCAAAGGACAGCTAAGTAGCAGTCTACCTGTTGTGTAGCACTTATCACACGCTGAAGTTACTTCTCTTTGCATGTATGTGAACTGCCCTTACCCTCACGTGAACACAAGCATCCCATTTAGTAAAGCCCCACAATTACAATGGTTTCCAGCTGATAGTAGCTTTTATGGGCTACTTGGTTAATATATGAAAAAAATTAATTGTCTCTTATTTCTTTATTGAAGAGCATAAAACAATAAGACCTAGTGCTGTTGGTAGGATATATCCTAGCTGAAGTGCTAATCATTTGGCTCAATGAATCCCGAGGAAAACAAAGTGTAGCAAATAAGAAGTTCTGGGATGAGCACAGGGGCAAAGAGAAGCTCAACTTGGGGACACTGAGCAAATAAAGACACGAATAAGGGTAGCTAACATTAAAACTGTTCTCTTCCTGAGCCTTCTTTGTCACAGTCTGTGTCTCTTCGCAATGTATCTGTCAGTCCTCTGAGTAATCAGTGTAGATATTTTCATGGCTGTGCCTTTTATCAGTACATATCAATTGTGCATCACAGCAAGTTTGTCTTCCTAGGCTCTGGGGAAGTCATAGAATAATTGTGAACAATCCCTAGACTGAATTCACATCAACTTGTCCATTTGCCACCTTAGATTTTCTAGCAAGTTAAAGAATGTGACATTTCCCGATGCCTTCCCTGGCAAGTCATCAAACAAACAAACAAACAAACAACAAAAGCTTACCTGGGGCTTTAGAACAGACTGCTTTGGGGTATCAAGCCTATAGGTAATTAGAAAAGAGGAATTGCATATTGGGCTAGGTCACTCCACAGAAGCTCTATGAAGGAGGAGATGTACCTGGGGAGGCATTTGCAGATAAGCTAGGGCAGCCAGGGCAGCACTTAGAATGGCCTCACTGAGACGTGGGTAATACTTGTCAGAGGTGGAGGCAGCAAAAAAAGTGACTAGGATCCAAGTCCAGACTGCTTGAATGCCAGCCACAATGCATACATGCCTGTCAGTCCTAGAGGAGCCACATTCTAAGAACGAAACTCAAAATTGCTTTAGAAAGAGTGTTTAGAGCAACAGACAGAAATCCCATGTTCTAGACCCAGGCCGCTCACCAGGGTGTTTGCAGAGTGGACTTCTGTGGACGGTAGCTGTCTCTGTGAAAGGAAAGGGGACTGACCCAGGAAACTGCAAAGCCCTCAGATAAAACAATCTGAACTTCCTGAACAAGAAAATAAAATGTGTTACTCTTGGATTCTTGCATTGATCAGCACATTCGAAAGACTGGCTTGAGTCAGTTCCTACTGTGTATTCTCTTGGAGGCAATGTCCCTGTTTCAATAATAGCATCTTTGTTTGGCTCACTGGGAAGCCCCAAGGAGAAGACTGTCTTTTTTTCTATAGCATACTATATACTTGTCAGTCCTCATATCTTTCCTGAAACAAAATTAATCCAGACACGTGCACTGCTTCCACATGGAAGAAAGAACCATGAGCTGATCTGGAATTGAAACCTCAATGTATAGAAATTCTAATCAGGTACCTCAAAGTGTATAGAAAAACCTAGGTGACAATACCTTGTATCTTGCTTGGAGATGGCCCCAGTCTTTAAAAAAGAACAGCAGAGATGAAAAGGATTGTCTTAAATCCATCTTTAAGGGCTGTAGAAGTGATTCAATGCTTTAGAGCACAGCACAAAGATTTTCTTCTTAGCACCCACATGGCAGCTCACAACCATCTATAATTCCAGGTACATGGGATAAGAATCCCCACTTGGCCTCTTCAAGTGCCAGATGTATACCTGGTACACACACCTATGAGGAAATACTCATATACCTAAAATACAAATGAATAAAATTTTCAATTCATTTACTTTTCTTAGTCTCCAGAATAAATGTTCACCAGTGAAATTTTGCATTCTTTTCAATTCATAAAAATGCTTGTAGTGGGGCTAGAGAGATGGCTCAGTGGTAGAGTATTGTTGCTCTTTCAAAGGTCCTGGGTTTAGTTACCACCACTCACATGGGTTGCCTCACAACCACAATCACCTGAAACTTCAGCTCCAGGAGATCTGACTCCTGCTTCTGACCTCCATAGGAACCTGCATATTCACATTCACACAGCTTAAGATAAAATTTTTTAAGTTGCTAGTACTACTTGATTCAACATATAAGATACCATGCTAAAATATTTCAGTGTTTGGATTAGTTCCTTCTACGCAGACTGTCTTCCATAGACAGAAACTCATTACATTCCATTTATGTACAAAATATAACAGAAATTCAGAGTGACCGAGACCCACAAGTGAAATGAAGAAAGATGTCAAGAATATATTTCTGTTACCAACAGCCAGGGAAGAAAAATCCATAATTAAATTACTTTTTATGGTTAAAAAAAAATGTTTGTCTTCCTTATGCTGAATAGTGGCATATTAACTTCCTCCCTGCGCCATCACAGTGGTGGAATTCTAAAATGTTTTGAAAACATTCCTTAGAGCCACACAACAATAATTAACAGCCTAGCAAGTGCTGAACAGCAAGCAGCTGATAATAACGCAGCCTAATGTCGGCAGAATGCAATTAATCATGGCAACTACCCATCGAGAGGAGAATTTATGCTCAGTTATCATGCAACCCTGATGAGGCTGCTCTTGGTCTTTTCCAATATATGTATTAAGTGTGTTTTAAGCATACCAAGAAAAGCAGAAGTAGAACATGAAGAGCTAGATTTATTTAAGTTTATTTTCCCATCTCTTTAGGTCTGTAATTTACCAGTGTTCTCCCAAGATGGCTATATCTTGGTTACTCACAGCTGCTATACTCTGGATCACTCCACAGATGAGAGGAAGTGAGACCCAGACTTTTTACGGAGTGTCAGACAAGAGCACTGCTGGATTTTCTAGCTTGGAAAAGGCTGAAAGGAAGGGCCTGGTTGATTTAGGACAGTGATTGATCTGCCCATGGTGCTGATAAGGGATGCAGGGAGGATGACACCAAAATACTGCAATATGTTCTTTCTTCCTGGTCACTTCCCACTGGATTTACCTATTTTACGCTGGCGGAAACTCAGATGAATTTCTAACAAGACAACATAGGTATTGAACACTCTACAAACATCAGTCAAAGTAAATATACTCACCATATGAATGAATCAGAGCTCCAACCTGTAACTAGAAAGTGTTTGCTGATGGAGGTGGCTAGTGCCTTGGCATGTTGCCAAGAGTATCCTTTTTCCTTTCAAGTGTTTGTTGATAATAGACACAAAAACATTGAAGTGAATTAGTCATCATTTTAGACGTAGTCAGAACTTGTCTGTTCCAGACTCATGTTTGTTCCTCATGTAATGAACAGATAAACTCCAACATTGTTTGACTTACCATCATCTATAGGGTGGAAAGGAATGAAGTGAAGCAGTTTAAAAGTTGAGGACAAAATTAACCATGGGATGTTGTCACTGCTAGAAGATCTTAGTTTAGTAAAAAGAGAAATTTTGTGTCTGAACACAATGTGACAAATGGCAAACAGAAATAACTACAAGGGCAGGGCAGATAGCTCCATCTGTAATCTGGGCCATGCATGCACTAGGACCTGAACTTAGCCCACAGAATCTACATTTCAAAAGCCAGATATGGTGACACCCACTTTAAATCCTAGCAATGCATATCTAAGAGCTTATTGGCATCCATGCTCAGCTGTATGACCAGTTCTAGGCAACTAAAAGACCGTGTCCAAAATGTAAAGTGGATAGTGTATGATGATTAAGTCACAAAGTTGTCCTCTGGCCTTTGTGTGCCTACAAATATGCACTCTCATACACATAAACATACACACACACACACATACATACACAAATGAGAGAGAGAGAGAGAGAGAGAGAGAGAGAGAGAGAGAGAGAGAGAGAGAGACAGGAGATTTTAACAGAATGATGGAAGAAAGAAAGGTTTATCAGTAGAGAAAGAAACGCAGTACCTGGGGAATCTGAAGGAGATACTTGGTATTTGATCTAAGATCTAAAAAGAACATGTGTTTTCAAGAATCAAAGTAAGTTAAACTAAGGAAAAACACAACCAGAAAGACAGTGATGCACTTCAGGTCATTTGTTATTACATCTTATTTAATTTTATATGTACAGGGAGAGATAGAAGCCACAGGCATAGAAAGACCCCAGCAAAATAAAGCTGTTGAGTGAGAAAGTAAGCGGCAATCCCAACTCCTGATAGTGATTCTGTAAAACAGTGAGGATCTTTACTTCCATCATACAACAAATAAACCCTGTTTTAGCAAAAATGATCACTGTAAGCAACCCCAGGATTTTAAGCAGTGTAGCTATGGCCTTGTATACACAATAAAAGCTCTTCATGAAGTCTTTGTACCTGATGCTTTCATACCATGATTATAGGAACTGTGAAAGAACTGAGATTTAAATCTAAAATCAAGCCTGTTTGCTAGACACTCTGCTGTTCCCTTTAGCCTCCAGATAGTACCATTAAGTTTTTGTGTTTGTGTGTCTGTGTCTGTGTGTCTATGTGTCTGTTTCTATGTGTCTATGTGTCTGTCTGTCTGTCTGTCTCTCTTTCTCTTTCTCTTTCTCTCTCTGTCTCTCTCTCTCTCTCTCTCTTTGTCTTTCTCTCTCTCTCTCTCTCTCTCTCTCTCTCTCTCTCTCTCTCTCTCTCTCTCTCTCTCTCTCTCTCTCTCTCTCTCTCTCTCTCTGTGTGTGTGTGTGTGTGTGTGTGTAGATGTGTGTGTGGTGGGAAATTCTAAGATACAAGGTAATCAGGTTAAGAATGGAGCAGTCTTGAATGCACAGATTGGCTCTACCCTCGAAATGAAATCTTATACCCCATGATTGTCAAAGTCCTTATCATCGCATCTCAAGTCCTATAACAAAACCCCTTTCAGGATTCTAATCCTTCAATGACATTGGCTAGACAACAGCCTCCAAGGCAATAGATCAGAGGCGAGCCATCCCCCTGTGCTTGTCCATATGCAAAGGTATTAAAGTATAAGCTTCAGTGCATTAAGAATTAGTGGTTTGCAGAAGGACCTTGTCTGCGACATGGTGATAACCAAGTCATAAATGAGCAAGAACAGAGAGGCAGCACCCTAGCCACAGTATGCCAAAAGTATTTTAAAGGACAGTAGGTCATCTGAGCCCCAGAGGTGAAACAAATACCAAGACAAACAAACAAAACAGAACCTTAGCAGAAAGGCAAGGATAAAAGGCACTTCCCTGGGTGGGGGGGGGAACACTTCCCTCTTTCTTAACTCTGTGAGCATCACTTTAGTCCCCTTATTCTCCAGCAAATGACATAATTCCATTCTTCAGCATAGTCAAATACTCCACATTACCTTTTTTTTCATGTTTTGATTGACATCTAGGATGCTACTGTATATGATAATTTTTAATAGGTCATAAAAAATAACAGCTTACTAGAATATCTGTAGTCATCTATGGTGACCTTATTCCTTCTATCCTGTCCTCCATCTAAGGCACTGATAGATTTTAGTGACTATCCTGTTGGGCCCAAGGATAGCCTCAAAGCACCAAAAGAGTTGACTACTATAAGTAGTCATATCAATGACTACTTCATATCAATGAAGAAGAAGATATCCTAGCATAGATAGCCTGACAACACTTCTGTAGCTAAATTAACTTTAATGACTATATAAAATTCTTACAACTGGAAGAGATGGTTCAGGCAGCATTATCAGAAAAGTCTATGAAGGTTAAATGCAGATAACATCTGGTGCACTGTAATAAAGGAAAGTTTTTATTTTAAGTCAGGTAAAGACTGATATCCAGGCAAGAGAAGGTAAATGCAAACTTGGAGAGAGCTATGAAAGTAGATCTTAATGGCCATAAGCTACTGAGAAGTAAAACTCTAGATCAATTCAAAGGAAGAGAGAAAAAATAATGAAGGAAGAAATTGGAATATGATGACTGGTTGAAAATGACACATAGAAGGCCTTAAGAGAGTTAAGAAATTTAATGTAAGCTTTATGGCCCAATTATCTTAAGATTATCATCCTAGATGACATACATCACCTGGTTGCTTAGTGGCAGGTTTCAATCTTCAGCTGTGTCATCAATTTAAGCTCACCACACACCAATGTGATTATGTTGAAAAACTGTGTGACTTCCCTAATATACTTTTGGGACAAGGTCTTACTCTGTAGTCAAAACTGACATGTCACTCACTAGGAGGTTCAGGCTGGGTGTGAACTCACAGGAAACCTGCTGCCAAGTGTTGGGGATATGAGGAAAGGTACCATATCCAATGGTTTCTCAACTCTGAAAAAGGCAAGTGGAGTTTGCATAGTGAACATTTTGTGGACCACAATATAAGCTTAAATTCTAAACCTGTACCAATGAGTCTGGGACACAGATCTTAAAAAATAAAGAAGAAAAATGCAAAGCAAAGTGCAGAGGTCTATCTCAAAGCCATTATGAACTGGTTCATTATGGCCCTAGGTTTTGGGTGCCTCACCTCCATGTGAAAGGGTTATTGTTCCATATTTTCTTTTAAATTTTTATATCCTAATGTATTTCAATGAAAACAAAAGAGGCAATTGTGGCTTCAGACTCAGTCCAAGTCTTCAGACTTAATGGTTGTGTTTAGAAAGCAGACCTTGTTCTGCCTTGTACTAACTATATTGGTTTCAATGTTATAGAAAATAAGCTAAGAAAAAATGTCTGTTGAGATTTAGATTCTAGGACTCATCAATAGTTGTGAATAATTTATGGAGACATTTTGCCAACACTAAACAAATAGATAATTTCATGTTTTTCCAGACACTTTTAAGAAAATCTTTAACTAAAATAACAGTTGAAGAAAGATAAGTGTTTAACCATGCAGCATGCTTAGCATGCCAAAGACCCTGGATTCAATTCCCTAATACCTCTACAAAATAAGTAAGTAAATAGAAAGTGTTAGAAACCTCTCCATAAACAAAGTTTTAATTTTTATTTTTATCAAATTGTATAAATATTTTAGACAACTCCTTAAACAAATGTCATATACAATATTATTCATAGCTTAATGGTTATTAGGAGTGTTTATATGTGGATATGTGGGTGTGTTTGCATGTTCATATCTTTGAATGTGCAAACAGAGGCCAGAAGACAACCTTGGATGCAATTCATTAAGTATCTTTCAGCTTGTGTTTTGAGATGGTTCTTTTACTGGGACATACGGCCCATAAGTTAGGCTGGTTGGAGGAGCCAGTGAGCCCCAGAATTCCAACTGCATCCCCAGTACTGGAATTTCTGGAATACCAGGTTTTCATGTGGATACTGGTGATCAAACTCCTGTCTCCACACTTGTAAGGTCAACATTTTACCAAGTGACCCACCCCTCTAGCCTTTTTTTTTCATACTTAGTCTAGGAAACTCTAAAATAATTACAAAAGCTATGTTCTCTTCCAAGTTTCCTTCCCTTCAGAGTATTATTACATATATATTTTTTTTTACTTTCAAGGATTCTGAAAATGAAATTAGCAGTCATGTTCTTCCTGCATATTGGTAATGAATAATTATGCTGTCATGCAGTACATAACTATTAATTACATGACTGCCTTTTTATTTCAAGGAGTTATTTAATAATTTTTAATAAAGAGTTACATATGTCAGTCTCTTAAAAACATATCAATCAATGTTATTTTCAGAGGTGGAAAACTGTCATAATCTCATGAAGACTTGCTCGGTGTGTGATTATAGCTTTCATAGTTATAAAGAATCCACCAACTCAAGGCACATTGACAGCATCTAGGAAGACATATGGCAGTTCTTGGGACACCTGGTGCCTGCATTTGGGGCACTAGGACAGAACAACAGGATCAATTACATGATTACAATGTACAGACCACCTGTTGAATAATGTCACTCTGCACATCTCCATGCAAGCCTTTGTGTTGCAATGTATTTCTGTGTCACTCCGTTAGACTCCTCAATGCTGAATGACTGCCCTACGGCAAGTATATGTTTAACTACTTAAAA